>CAUYQV010025449.1:0-38746 GCA_963574575.1 Galagoides demidoff | reverse complement strand
TCCCAGCTACTTGGGAGGCGGAGGCAGGAGACTCGCTTGAGCCCAGGAGTTGGAGGTTGCTATGAGCTGTGATGCCATGGCACTCTACCCAGGGGGATAGCTTGAGGCTCCATCTCAAAAAAAAAAAAAAAAAAAGAAATAGGCCATTTAATAAAAATCTATTACTTTTGTTCCTATAGTATCTGAAGCACCCTCTATGACCCAAATAACAACTATTATCTGTGTGTTGATTTTATTTGTCATCCGCATATACACGTGATTCCTTCTGACTTATTTAAAAAAAGACATCTAAAGAATTATAAAAATTAATACAAAAATCAATTCTTTATAAAAATGAGAATTTATGAAAGACTTTGCCTGTTTCATAATTTTTTTCTTGGCTAACTTACCTTTCTGTTCCTCTTGTCCATGGGACCTTTCCATTATGTTTTCTCTACAGTTGTTATTCATGAATATGGAAGTATTGTATTCCAGGTAATGACAGTGTCTTACTCAATTTCCTTTTCAGTTGAATCATTGGAGATCACTTGTCATAACATCTAAAAATTGTAATAGTTTTCCCTCTGTTTTTAAAAAATTTTATACTGCTAATTTTTGTCTTGTTTAATTACATTGACTAGTGCCTCTAGTAGAATGTTGAACACTAGTAGTAATAATAGATAGTGATATCCATAGTAAGGATAATGCTGAGATAATATATTTTATAAGGTTAGAAAACTATCCTCATATTGCTATTTTGTTAAATGTATTTCTCAGACAGAATTTTAAATCTTGTTAAATTTGTATACATTTTTTTCACGTTTAGAACTATTAATGTAATGAATTATATTAATTATAAATTTAATTATATTTATTCTTTTTAAAGATTTGAACTTGGTGTATAACCAAAGCCACAGTGTTTGACTTTTGAATGCTTGTCTGTGTTTGAAAGATGTGTACCACGTCATTTTGGATGACATTTTAATTATGTGGTAACAAAGTAATTGTTTTTAAGCCTAACAGTATATGTACAGAAATACTGAATAGATTATTTACTATTTAAAATATATGTATCTTTATAAAATTGATCCTTTTTTATTTTATTATTATTTATTTATTTATTTATTTTTTGCAGTTTTTTTTTTGGCCGGGGCTGGGTTTGAACCCACCACCTTTGGCATATGGGGCCGGCGACCTAATCAGTAGTACATTTATAAGATTAAAAAGCCAGAGAAAATTAAAGATACATAGTAAAAATCTCATTGCCTCCTCTTGCTCTTGGCCTTTCCCCAGATAACCACTATTTTTGGTTTTTGTACATCCTGCCCTTGCGTACATGCGTTTGCAGACAAACAGGAAAAAAAAATGTTTTTGAGACAGAGTCTCACTCTGTCACTTTGACCAGAGTGCCATAGCATGACAGCTCACAGAAACCTCCAACCCCTGAGCTCCAGCAGTCTTCATGCCTCAGCCTCCCAAGTAGTTGGGACTCCAGGCACCTGCCACTATGCCAGCTATTTTTTCTATATTTTAGTAGAGATGGGGGCCTCGCTCTTTCTCAGGCTGTTCTCAAACTCTTGAGCTCAATCAATCCAGCCGCCTCCGCTTCCCAGAGCACTAGGATCACAGGCATGAACCATCTTGCAGAACCTGAAAAAGATTTTTATTCTCTCTGCTCCTGTTTACACAACAAGTAGAATAACATGTGAGTTTTCTGTAACTTGCTTTTTTATAGCAACATATCCTAAAGGTCATTCCCTCTGAGTAGACACAGACGCTCCCATTCTTGCACACCACTTCAGGATGAAATGCGTTGTGATTTTTACCATCCCCCCTTCAGTGGACATAAAGAATTCTTCCAGCATTTCTCAATTACAAACAATGTGGAAATAAATAGTCCCCCAAAACATCAAAATATGTATGGATAAAGCCGATAAACAAGCATTCCTTCATCTTCCAGAGGAAGTGTAAAGCGCCGTGATCCCTATAGAAAGACCCCTGGCAACAGCCACCAAATTTACAAAGGCTTATTCTTCTTATCCCAGAAAATCTACTTCTGGCTAATGATCCTCTTTTCCCTTCATATTTTAGCGAGGGTTGGGTTAAAAAGAGAGAAAATTTTGATTTAGTTTTGGCGCTCTTGACAAGGTAATATAGTCTGAAGACTTTCACAAATCTGAGAGATGATTATTAGGAGGCCCATGTAATAATCCACCAACTTTCTGAGACCCCTCCACGCATCATGTTCTGAATTTTTAAATCACATACTGTCATCAGAAATACACTGCTGTCTCGGCCAAATAGTTTGAGACCTACAAACCTTGCAATTTCAAGCCTTTTCTCTTAGATCCGTGCTCAGACTGTTTCCATTATACACCCCTCTCTTCCATCGCCTCACTCCTTGGCTTCACTTAGGTTTCTTTTCCATTGGCAGAAAAGGTCATTCTGTTGACAGCAAATTATCTGGATTTCTATTTCTTTCCTTTCCTGGCTTCTCCAACGATCTTTTGTTCTTTAAAAGCTGACCAGATATCTTTCTCACTTTGAAGTTCTTTCCTTCATCCCCCTCCCTTTTGTAATTTTAAAATGATATTAGTATTCATTTATAATTAATTTTGTCATGTTGCATAGTAGCAAGAGTTCATCATGCAAAGAAATTACTCTCCGCCTACAGTGAAGTGTAGTCCTGGTTCTATTCCCCAGGGTCCATCTCTTTTAACATCTCTGTCCGATGTTCGTGGGGGTTACCCCCTTTACTTTAAATAATATTGTCATACCACCGTTTTCTAAAGCTTCGCCTACTTATTAACTTTTTATGTGAAAGATGAGGGATGGCCTCTATTTAATATCCTACTTTCCCTACCCTACTTCTTCCCAATTTTTATAGTTGTTTAATCTTCATTTAATTCCATGTACTCACTGAATAGATATTTAATTGATACACTTAAAATCTTCTTTCTATCATTTTGAATATTTCTTTTTTTTTTTTTTTGAGATGGAGACTCAAGCTATCCCCCTGGGTAGAGTGCCATGGCATCACAGCTCACAGCAACCTCCAACTCCTGGGCTCAAGTGAGTCTCCTGCCTCCGCCTCCCAAGTAGCTGGGACCACTTTTTGTCCTCACTCCTTACGCTCCCTCTTTTTCTCACTTTCTGTTTCCCCAGAGATAGGTGTTGAGTTTGATGACATTTATGTTCTAGTCTATAACTAGAGTTCGGTCTTCTCTGCTTCTTCTGTAAGTTGAGTCTCACGAGTGAAAACAATGCCATGTGGTTCTAATGGAATTATCCTTCCCTGTACAGCCGAGGTTACAGTGAGGTGTAACTACAGCTGCTTCCCTGCTGGCACAGGACCTTCAGCTCCTCTGGAATCGCTCCTTGCAGAATGTTTTCAGTACCAAACGCAAATATGGTTCTGTTCTGTCTGCTGCATTGAGTACTGCAGCCTGTACCATCTCATGAAAAATACATGATTTGCTCTCATATTTACACTGATATTCATTTTCTTTTATGTCTTGCAGTTATTGTTTACCTTTTATTTTTCTCATTGAGGGAACTATACTCCCTGTCACTCAACCTCCTTGAAGATGGAAATTAAGAACTGTCTTCCCCACAGAGGGTACCCACTGTGACACCACTCAGGCCATCTATGCTGGTACCATTAAAGTATCTGAATGGTTCATACCAGAAACTTATGTATGGTTTATGATTAACACTAGATACTTTTACTTGTGTGTATCACTAGCTTTTCAGAATTGCATTTTACATTTCCCCAAGTAGCCACTGTAACCGATGCTCTTGAGTAACTTTGTATTTTCTTTTTTCCTCCTCTACTACCAATTCTTTTTTCTACTCCAATGCTAACAGAAGCTCAAAGTTTCCTATGAATAATAACTTATATTGGTTGATAATGCAGCTTCTAAATGAGTTTTACATCTTGGATTATTCTTTAGTCATCTTGCTTCTGTGTGCAGGGAAATAGCCCTGTAAGAGGAATTTAATAGAAACCACTGGTTCAAGGTTTCCAGATATAATTCTTGGGTCAAACACAAACTCTATCACCCCTGTATAATCTTGCTCATGCCTCTTAACGTCTTTCAAACTCCTTTTATTATTTGTTTGTTTGTTTATCTTTGGGGTATTTATTTTTCCTTTTCCGTTTCCAATTCCACTTTTCTTGAGCCCTCACCTCTTCCCTAAGAAGGTTGCATTGGCTCCCAGCTGACTTCCTTGCATTCAGAAGTCCCACCCAAACCCACTCAAGCACAAGTCTCTTGCTCTGAAATCTTTAATGAACCCCTGAGACTTTGCAACTCAATTTCACACTGCTAATGCTAGCATTTAAGTTCCTCCGTGATCTAAGACACATGCCAGGATCTACCCAGTGAAGAATAAGCCGACATTTAACCAGATAGTTTTAAATTCTTTAAATGCACTTTGCCTCAGCCTCTCCCCAATCTTGTTTCTTATTCTCCCTATTTTTGGAATGCCCATTCCACATACCTGCCTGATGAAATCCTTCTTATTTTCAAAGACTTCTTCAAATGTAATTACTTCCACGGAATTTTGCTGCTGCCTCAAAACTGAAGCTGCATTTCCCTTCCCACACCTCCTCCAGCACATCCCTAAGGCCACTTCTTAACAATGTCCCTTGCTTTGCACTCATCTCATCTTAAGCTGCAAACTGGATGCATCTTCCTAGAGAAAAGGGCTTTTCTGTGGAAATTATATGTTCTTCAGGGAGCCCATCCTTGTAGGAACTCCAGAGTTATGTTGACTATAAGAATGAATCTATAAAATGAAGTTAGTCATTTTTACCCTTGCATGGGTATAAAATCTATAAAATGAAGTTAGTCATTTTTACCCTTTTACTCACAGGGGCATGGGTCTGCCTTATTTGGAGATACGATTATGCAAAAACGTTGAGCTGATACCTGGGATGCAATTTAATTTTATTTTGCTCTCTTTTTCTTTGTGTGTGTGTGAGCAGATATATGATTACACACCCAGTGTATAGGATACATCTGAAAAAAGCAATAGGTGGAGCTGTATCTGGTTTGAACCTCTCCGTTTTTGTTTTTTGAATGAAACACAGTGTGGGATGTTTCATTTTTTTTTTTGCCTGAGGAAAAGAAGACAAATGAAAGGGCTGACTAACTAAAAAGTCAAAATATCTTTTACAGCCATGTATAAATTCAAACATGAAAGCATTTAGTCATTCACATTACAGACTGAAAAGCCCTCCTGGCCCAGCATGAGAAGAAGAAATTGTATGTCTTAATTATCTCGTGGGCCTTATTAAAGTTGCAAGCTTGTTCCTCTCTGCTATGCATACTGAGATCCACTTCTCACAGCTCAATAAATAATAATGGCATCATAATTGAGAGATGGGCACTTAGAAGTTCCAGGGGATAATATCCCACGGGGGCTGGTATCGGTATATGGGAATAGGGATTTTTCCCTCACCTGCCAAGATGCTTGGCTACACGGCAGACAGTGTTTTATATCTTTGGGGAGGTTTTGGAAAGTTTAAACCTTGTCCTTGTAGTTAGTTGTATGCTGCAATGATAAAAATTAGATGAGGAGTATCTGTAACTGTTCTGTAGACTGCCAAGTAATATTGAATATAGAGAATACATGGGAACCATGTGTGGATGTATGGCACACCCCTTGGGTGAAGGAAACAGCTACAACTTGGACCTTACCTTACAAATGCAAACAATGTGACCTAAGTGTATGCACCCTCATGTTAACCTGAAATTAAGTGAGAAGAAAAAAATTAAGGTGTTAAATAACTAGATTAGTGGACGGGGAAGATAGGAATGGGCAAATAACTTCTTGGTAATCATAGTTTCAGATTAGCACAGATTTGAGATTAGCATATCAGATGAAGGTCATCCAGGACAATTTCCTTGTTTTGTAGATAAAGGAGTGTAGATGTGAAGAATTTAAGTCCCTCTCTATACTATTTCAGGACCCAATACACAATTTATTGTGAAAAATAGGCTTCCAATGCTAGACACTTCCTTATCTTGAGTAACAGAAGGTTCTTTTCTCTGTCTCTGTCTCTCTCTCTTTTTTAATTGAAACAGTCTCACTCAGTTGCGCTGGGTAGAGTGCCATGGCATCAGCCTAACTCACAGCAACCTCAAACTCCTGGGCTCAAGTGATCCTCTTGGCTCAGCCTTCTTAGTAGCTAGTACTACAGGCACCTGTCACAACATTGGCTAATTTTTTTTTTTTCTATCTTTAGTAGAGACAGGGTCTCACTCTTGCTCAGGCTGGTATCAAACTCCTGATATGCCCCTTGCCTCGGCTTCCCAGAGGGCTGGGATTACAGGCATGAGCCACCACACCTGCTGTAGTAATAGAACAAATTCTATTGATGAATCCCTAAGTAACATGTTTTTCCATTCCTAGTAAGTCTATACAACAAATAGACAAACAAATAATTCTGTCGTTTTTTTTTTTTAAATTCCAAAGGAGTTAAGGATGAAATGGCACCATAAACAATTATGCATTTAATGTCTTTTGGAAGGTGGTATAAAATCAGGGGCATTTGACCCAGCAACCACAGAGTCCCAACCCAAACTGGGTTTATGAACAGAAATTATGAGATCTGTGAACTGGGATTGGGGGAAAGTTACATTTTTATTCTGTCAAGAGACAAAAGTACAACAAATTTAGTTTAGAGGTCTTAATTGGCTGTTATCTGTGATTCTAGAATTGGACAACACCTTATTTTATAAAATAAAATGAGTATTCCTTTGAGCTGAGCAGAGGTGTGGGTTTGATAGACAGGAAAAGATTGAGGAACGCAGAAACAAAAGGAAGAGTGAGTTGGTCATTTCAAAGTTTCTTTCCCCATAAAGGTTAAAGCAGAGCGGATTGTCTCAGTGCCTGTGGCTCAATCGGCTAAGGCGCCAGCCACATATACCTAAGGTGGCGGGTTCGAATCCCCAGCCCAGGCCCGCCAAACAACAATGACGGCTGCAACCAAAAAATGGCCGGATGTTGTGGTGGGCGCCTGTGGTCCCAGCTACTTGGGAGGCTGAAGCAGGAGACTAGCTTGAGCCCAGGAGTTGGAGGTTGCTATGAGCTGTGATGCCATGGCACTCTACCCAGGGGGATAGCATGAGGCTCCGTCCAAAAAAAAAAAAAAAAAAGCAGAGCGGATTTATCGTGCCAACTAAAACTGGCTGATTTGGGGATTTGGCTATTATCTCTCTTTCCTGAGTTTTCAAAAGCCAGACAAACAACTTTGCTTTGGCTTGGTGGCCGGGACCTTCAGCGTGAGCACCTCCACTTTGGTTTGATCTGTTGGGCTCAGAGCAGGAGCTTAGTCCAGACGAATAGCCTCTTACAAATTTTATTGAACCGTTCTCATCCCAAATAGGACATTTATTTCAGTAGAGAATGTGAGCAACAAGCTGTCGTACCAAGACATAGATGTTTTCATATTGAATGGCCGTTGTTGTAGTATCTTAAAATTATCATAGTAGTTATTAGAGTCATTTAAATTTATGAGACACACACTCATTACTAAAAAAGAGGATGTTTCACTACCTCACAAATCTACTTTTAAAAAATTGCATTGATAGAATTGGCTTTCTTAGAATTCCTATGTAATTTTATCTTCTGGTTTTAAAATTATTATTGTGTGAAGGGTTTTTAGGCTCCACTAGATTGCCCAAAGACTCACAAGAGGGTTTGCAAATCCTTAGACTAAGTAATACCTTAAGAGGTTGAAGTTTTGATTAAGGTTTTAATTTTTTTTCCTACTATGTAGCTTTCAAACCAGTTTTCACAATGTTTTCTTCTTAATTCAAACTATTATTCTCATTAGCATTTGTTTCCCATCGAGGCCTGCATTATCAAGAGAGCTGAATCATTTTGCAGGAATTTTCATTGTCACCTCTATAATTAGAATGTTGTTTTCTCCAATGGAAATGTCACTTTTTTAAAGAATAAATGTAATATCTTTAATATCAAAACGGACTTTTAAATGGGCTTCCAAAGCCTCTCCTAATTTAATATTGGAGTTATTCCCAAACTTCATCAATTATTAGTCAAGATCTGATGAAGCACAGAGGTCAAACAGCACTGCTTTTAACTCTGGAAGAAATCACGTGAAGGCAGCCAACTTCTTTTCATTTCATCCCTAAGTAGATACGGTAATTAAGTAAGTGTGTGAATTATGCATCAATTACTCACATATGCATTTAGAAAAACATCTTAAAACTGTATGTTGTTGTTTGAACACAGAATGATATTTTCCTTTATTTAAAAAATAAACGAGACTAAGAGAATGTCACTGAAGTGACTTAGGATTTAATCTGAGTGAATACTATCTAGGATGTAAATAATTTAAACATCGAGAATAATTTCTCAGATACCAGTTCTGCACCAATTGAATTTTAATAGCTTGCATAGTTTTATCTATACCTTTCCAGAGATCAAACGTCTGGGCCTAGAGAATAGGGGTCAGATGGCACGAGCCAAATTGAAATGTGCAAATCAAGCAATGCTTGAAGCACCATTCACTTTCTTTTCCAGATGTGAGTGCAGGTCGGGGTGCTCATCCATTTTTTCCTGAGGCAATCCTTTGGAAAGGCAAGGTACCATTGCCAGGGCTTCAGTTCTTTAAATTTCAGTTTGCAAGTAACCCACTAGTACTTTTTTTTTTCTTCTGTGGTCACTGTTGGTCTTCTGAACTTGTGGTAGCTGTGACATAGTAGTGGCAAAGTGATCAGACATCATTACATAGGGCATACGTGATTGTTTATGCCTTCTCAAACACAGTGTAAGTTACAAGCAATTATTTTCTGTCTCCTTGATGTAATTACACCATGATCTACAGGGACATGTAATTGCATAGACGGGTTCTGTGCTGAATCACGCAGCTCTCGGGGGCCATATGAGACCATGGGAGCCTTTTACCAGCTGGCAGCTGGGCGGTCTCTTTGTGTAAACCTGGTGGCCTAAATGTGGGCTGTGCTGGTGGGGGGGGGGTTGCAACCCAGATGTGATGTGGGGCCACCAAGTAAACTGCCTAAAGGTTAGAAAGCCTGTCTGTTTGATATCCCAGCTTCAGCAAATGGCCCTTTTCCTTCCCATCCTCAGATTAGGGAATATCTGTGGGAGCAAAAGTAGCTCAAGAAAGCCCAAACATAACAGCAGAGTGTTAAATGTATAATCTGATGGTGTGGTAATTTTCTGCTAATTCTAGTATGTTTCTCTAGACAGGAGAAATTTTTAATTGCTTAGTTATTTATCCGGCTCTTTGTAAGATAGTCACAGAGGTGCCAATTGTAAGTCAGAGAAATTCCTGAAGAGACTGTTTTAAAGCTTCTGTGATCTAATGCACGGAGAAGAAAGCAAGAATGAAGTAAGTGACAATCATTTATCCCTCGTCTCACTGGCTGAGCCTCTCCTAGGCGAGCGGAGGTTTTTGCTGGCATTCACTCCGCCAGGTTCATGGGCAGTGTGAGCAAATGCATGGTTCACATGCATGGGTATTTGTGTCTCAATGTATTGCCCAAATTCTTATCGAGTCAAATGAGTTTGTTTCGAAAAAGAAGGTTTTCAATTAGGAAAAAGATTTGTAGAAGTCTGGAATTAGAACTAAAGCAATATCAGACTGAATAGAATCCGTGCTTAACGATCCTTTAAAGTCCAATCCAAAGTAAGTGTGTAGTTACATTACTAGATTTTCCATACGAATGTAAATTTCTGGAGTTATTTTTCTTAAGGAGTTATTTTCCTTAAAACGCTTTGAATAAGAGGAGTATCTGATGAATTTCAAAATTAACGTTGCTCCCAAGAAGGCTATCTTGAAAACTTATCTTTCTACTGAGTCTTTATCCAGCATACGAACCATTTATTTTTGTTTTACTTATTTTTTTTTCTATTCTATTCATCTGCGCATTTTTATGATTCATTTCTTTGGCAACAAACACACATAGTCAGGTAGATACACAGATGGATGTATAGGTGGGTAGATGTATAGGCAAGTATATAAATATAGTGAAATCCCTTTCTTGAGTTTTTTATTAAATATTTATGGGGCAATGCTTCTAAACTGGCTACGTCCTCCTTCACATAGCATATTGTCTTAACTGAAACCAGGCAATTTATAAATTAAAGAAATGTATTTCTTTTTTTTTTTTTTTTTTTGAGACGGAGCCTCAAGCTATCTCCCTGGGTAGAGTGCCTTGGCATCACAGCTCATAGCAACCTCCAACTCCTGGGCTCAAGCGAGTCTCCTGCCTCCGCCCCAAGTAGCTGGGACCACAGGCACCCACCACAACGCCTGGCCATTTTTTGGTTGCAGCCATCGTTGTTTGGTGGGCCCGGGTTGGGATTCGAACCTGCCACCTTAGGTGTACGTGGCTGGCGCCTTAGTCGATTGAGCCACGGGTGCCGAGCCAAGAAATGTATTTCTTATAGTAATGCAGGCCGAGAAGTCAAAGGTTGAGGAGACACATCTGGCTAGCACTTCTTTGCTTGTGGGAGCTTTCTGCAGAGGTTCAAGATGACAGGTCACCACACGGTAGGGGAGGAGAGAGCTAGCTAGCTCAGGTTTCTCTTCCTCTTCTCACAAAAGCACTAGTTCTACTCTTGTGATAACCCATTATTTATTAATCCATAAGCCTATTAATTCATGTGTAAATTAATTCAATAGGGAAGAGCCCGCATGACCCAGTCATTTCTTAGGCATTCCACTTCTCAGTACTGCCACTGATTTAGTTGTAACCTGAGTTTTAGAGGGGACAAATGCTCAAACCATTGAATGGATCAGTCACTTTTCTCTGGTTCATGTTTTTCCCCCGGAAAGGTCCATCAGAAAATTGTTTGTGATAACTGAAGATTTAATGCATATCCTACTTTTTAGATACTTTGATGGCTAGCTGCCACACATAGTTCTAAGCCGGTGATTGGCATTACCTTGTAAGCTTTTAATTTCTTGTTGGGTAGTCGTTTCCTTAAGCCTAAGGTCATTCATTAATAAAGCGTGCATTTCCAATTATTGCAGGCTTGATTGGTCTCACTTTAGCCATAGTTTCCTGCAGTGGGACACACTTGTCTAATACAGGCTGTAGTCATGTGTTTTGATCAGGTAAACATTGCATTGTCCCCCTCTCACCTAAAGCTAAGCTTTATTTAGGTTGTGATGGATTTGGGGTTTTATGAAATATTTTGAGATTTCAGATGTTTGGTGTGATGGCACTACAATTCAGGGACCTCTGGCAGAATAAATTAGGGATTCAGAGGAATCTGCAGTTTTGTGCATTATATAGAGGTCAATTACCCCTGCTTCCATGGAGAAATTGAATTATGCTTTAATTATAATGCATAAGAGGCAACCATTTCCCTATTTGTACGGATATTAGTAAGTACTAAGTTACACACAGGTTATATCCACTCCCCAAAACCATGTTATTCTGTAACTTTATCTCTATTATAATTTGTGAAATTTATTGAGTAGTCATCAGAAAAAGATGTTTTGAATAGGGGTTACCAGCCTGGTAGCTGGTGCCAAAAACCATAGCTTCACAACTATTACACCACAAGAAGTTTATTTGTGTCCTGGCCTCAGGCGCATTCCCAATTTTAGCAAATCTTTGCAACTATAGGAACTTGAATTCAATATGCCTTCTATCTTTCCATATGTGTATGGCTTTATTTATTTGTTTGCTTTTGTCCTTTTCTTTTAGAGCTGGACTTCCTGTTATTTTCCAAGGACTTGAGTTCACACCTTTAATTCAGGCTCGTTTCCTTAACTCCAACGAAAGGAATATTAAAGCAAGATTGAAGGTATAAGACAGGCCACAAAGGGTGGGGGCATATCTTGGTTAAGCTACATGGTAAGGTACATAGCGGAAGGAAGTAAGGCCCATCTGAGATAAGTTTGGTTTGGGGCTGTGCTGCCCATCATGAGTGCCACCAGCCAGCCACACATGACTGCTGGGCACCCGCAGTGTGCCTTGTGCAAGTTGAGGTATGCTCTAAGCGTCAAATACACACTGACCTTGAAGATTTAGTATGAAAAAATGGACATTAGGCTCGGTGCCCATAGCACAGTGGTTACAGCGCCAGCCACATACACTGAGGCTGATGGGTTCAAAACCACCTGGGCCAGCTAAACAAAAATGACAACTGCAACAGAAAAATAGCCGGGCATTATGGTGGGTGCTTGTAGTCCCAGCTACTTGGGAGGCTGAGGCAAGAGTCTTTGATTTCAAGAGTCTACGCCCAAGAGTTTGAGGTTGCTGTGAGCTGTGACACCGCAGCACTCTACTGAGAGTGACATAGTAAGACTCTGCCTCAAAAAAGAAAAAAAAGACATGAACTATCTCATTAGTAATTTTTTAAAATTATGGTTTGTTGAAATAATATTTGGGTATATTGATTAAATAAAACATACTGTTAAAAATAATTTACCCGTGTAGTGCCTCCCCCCTCATTTTTTAACCTGGCTACTAGAAAATCTTGTTGCTCACTCATCTTTCTGTTGGACAGTGCTGGTCTAGAGATTAAATAAATGGGCTTTATTGGAAGCCCTTGGTTCTCTTGCCAGCACAGTTTGGCTCCAAATGAGACATATAATTATAAAAGTCCTCAGTTTCTTCATCTGTGAAATGGGGGTAATAACACTTCCCACTTATTGATGTCATAGGGAAGTAGTTGTAAGGATTAATGACCGTGAGCTTGTAAAATGCTGAGTTCTTTGGATCTTCTACAGTGAAACTAACTTTAAAAAAAAACAATTCCCTGGGGATCAAACTATGTGAATAAACAGATGGACTGCATGGGAAGACACCCACATGCTCACATAGCCTTGGCTCATTTTCCCCTTTGGTGGATTTATAGTGGCTACAAAACAGTAGGAAAAAAAATCATGAGCTAAAAAATGCTAAGTGTACTGCTGTCAGGCTTGGCTAAATATCTATAAGTCTAAACATATCCTTAATTGGGATGATAATTGTTGAAGCCATGGGGACATAGGGTGTGGTGGTTCATTTTATGTGTATTTGAACCATAGATATACACACACACACATACACCTATACGGATATGCACATGTATGTACACACACGTCTTTGAAACATTCATGACAAAAATGTTTTAAATAACTATGGTTACTCTACCCTGTTGAATCACCTTCATTTTCTTTATTTTATTTGTGGTTTATTGTTATTTGCCGATGACCTCCTTCACAATAATTGTACACACACAGCCATTCTGCCAAACAAATACCTTTGCCCTGAACTCAAGGCCCCGAACAGGCCCTTCTCTTCCTCCATGATTTCATAGCAAAAGGATCCAAAACACACGTGAGTAAAGGAACCAGGATGAATAAATGAAAAAACCCACCTAACTCTTGCTCCCTAACATTTACTGTTTTAATAGTTATGATTTAATTCTCTTGACAGCTCTCTTTTCCATTTGAAGCCCAGTTCTTCCCCTACCCGCCCCCCGAACTCGGAACTGATGATGTGGCTATGAGACATGCTTGTTTTGAAGCATCACAGAGTTTTATGTTGCCAAGATGGATCCAGGTTCTTCCTGAAACACAGGAAGCGCCGAGTATTTTCATCCTCTGAAGAAGCAGCCTCCTGCCTTCTGGAGCCAGTGCAGTCATGCTGAGCCGTCTATGTTTTCCTGTTCCTTTGCTTTGTACAACGTGGAAGTCTTGTTTGATGTCTAAATATGACGAGGCTGTAACTCTGGCATGCTGAAGCCTGAATTTATATCCATAATTGTCACATCCTTTATTATGAGATACGTACTTGTAGCATTGTGATGGGCTTTTTTGGGAATATATGGATGTCAGCAATTATATTTTTATGTGTTCATCTCAGGAAAAGAGCTGAAATATCCTCTAAAGGATGACAGCATAGTCAGAGGTTGGAAAAGATTGTATATGTGCGTATTTGATATGACACTCGAATAATCATTTGAAGTCATTTAGTTAAGTGGTGATAATCTTACACCCTAGGCAAGAATCTTCAGAAAATTCAAGAAGTAATCTAATTGTGTCCACTGACTTCTAGTAGGCAAGTAACTATTATCCCCACCTTACAAATGAAAACTCTAAAACCAAGAGAAGTTAAGCGGCTTGGCTGAGTCACACATGTTTGGGGGAATGGGAGTGGGGTAAAGGGTGCTGGATTTGCCTCCCTGGGAAAGTATTAGTCACTTAAGGACATTAAAGAAAGTAGCTATCAATCGGAAGTACCCTTTGCCTAACAGAAAGAATGAGGGTGCTTTAGAGAAATCAAAGCTGAACAACTATTTCATTGAATGGGAAAAGCGCTGGGGTTTAAGCAATCTCCCATGGGCACCTTGGTGCTGCAGAAGCCTAGAGGTCCAGGGCATGAGTAGCGTACATTGAGGACCATCATGGGTACCAGGCAGGACTGCTCTGCCTGGCAAGTGACAGGAAAGAGAGCTGAGCCTGCTGTAGGCTTGGGTCAATGTCAGTGTTGGGAGAAACCACAATGTCCATGAAGCAGATTAACATTGAGATCCCCAGAATGCCACATCAGATGAGTGTCAAGAATGTCGAGAATGCTACATCAGATGAAGTGTCAAGGAGCCAAGGAGAACAGACATGTGTGAGCACATGGGATGCTCCGCTGGTCAGCTTGCAATGGGCTACAGGAGAGACTGGCGGGTGCATGTGACAACCAGCTACTGTGTCTATCTGTGGTGGATCCATCCTGGACATGTGCAAGTTTGGATAGTAACAATAAGAAGCAAAATATCTCCAACTACTTGAGGAGATGGGGAGGGAAGTTTAAGGTCTCTGGGACAGGTTTACAGAAAAAGATATTTCAGTTTTTAGATCATTTTCTGCTGAATGCAAAACCTAAGACCAAAATTTGGGTGAAAGTTGATTAATTTGGAAGAAGATTCCAAACATTAGCGAGGGTGGGCAAGAGAGGGAGGAGGGGAAGACAGTGGAAGGGTGTCTTATGGGTTCCTCTGTAGGCAATGGGGCTTGGTTCCATGAGGACTTCCTGAGAAATAGACACATTGGCTTCCAGAATTGTCCACGTGAAAGACAGGAAACTGGGGCACTTGTCCATCAGCTCCTGTTCCAATCAGTGGAGAGTTTCCTCCAGGGATTGTGTCTGCACCTGAAAGCCAGCATTAGGGAATTCTCTGGATCAGGAGCTGAAAGTGTTCCACCTTTTAGCTGGGACCCTGTCGATGTTAGATGGGTCTGAACTCCCTTGGGTGTCCTCAGTGCAGACTCATTGCCATTGGAGGTGAGCCAGGGGTGGAGACAGAAGTGTCACATGCGTATGCTGCAGGTGGTAGTGAGTCTAATGTCTCTTTTGGTTGATAAAAGAATAAAAAGCCAAGTAGACACAGAGAAGATCATTTAAAAAGGCTCCACTATATGAAAGAGCAAGGGAGACTTTAGGAATTTAAGAAAACCTGTGATCTTAGAGCATAAGATGTGTAAGTGGAGCGTCAAGGGTCAAGGTAAAGGTAGATAGCATAAGCACAATACAAATTGTGAAGAAACTCTGAGTCAGTGTATGGAGTTAAAATTTTTTCTTTTTGTAGAACTCAGAGTCTAGGTTAACAGTGTCCAAAGTAGAGTTTCTTAATTGCATATATATTTTTTTAATCTTAGAAAGGAAAAGACTTGAGCTTGGCTAAGTATTTAACACATGGCTAGACTACAGCACCCTTATTCAATCTGGTAGTCACATGTGACTAGGGGAAAGCTTAGGGAATGGGTGGTAGCTCTGCAAGGTGGCGTGGCTGCTAGGGGCATCCTCCCCTGTTCACTCACAGAGCTTATTTTGATGTGTTGTTGGTTAGGTGCACCTGGTTAGGTGGAATCTTGGATTAAATTTTTGGTTTTCATTGAACTTCTTTTCATAATATGGGCAAGAGCATTGGAGAGGATTCTTGCAAAGAGCAGAGCTCTGAGGGAGATTGCATCATCAGTTCTACCGTGATATTATAAATACTGAAATATCAAGGATGAGAAGAAGTAGGTCTTTAAAAGAAAAGTAGAAAAACAGAAATGATCAAGGCAGCTATCTGGTGTGTGGCCTTAAAGCCACTATCACTAAGAATCTGAGTCAGGCCACCAAAATATTAAAAGAATATTGTTTCTTGAGATATTAGCTATTGATAGTGTGAAACCATTTTAGATATAAAAGCTATTTGGAAATAGGATATAATTGAAGTTCTTTTTTGTGTTTCTATTTCTTCACTTTGTTTTATTATACATGTATATTGGTATATAATTTATAAGCAAATAGATATATGTGTACATGCGGACATAAAGTTCATGTGCAATTTAAAATAGTTTAACATAGTAAATTGCATGCGAACTTTATGTCCACCCTGTATATACTCACACTAATATAAATAGACACACACACACACACATATACACATACACATACACATATATATATATATAGTATGTTTTGCTACATGTTAAGTTCCTCCCCCCAAAACCTAGTATCAGACTCTGAGACAAGGAAAGATGGCCCGGGGGTCAGGTGGTATTCTTGGGAGAAGATTTCAGAAGGATGCATGGGAGAGTGAGGAAGTGAGACAGGGAAGATGGACGTGCGGATGCAGGGTGTGGGCATGGCAGGCAGCTAGGGCTCCATCTTGTTGGGGACCACATCGGAAGGACCATGTAGAATAAAATGCTCCCTGAGCACTCTGCACTGACTCACACCCTTCACTGGTTGAGGTTTACCCATGGAGGCTGCTTGTATAGGAGAACTGTCCACGATTCCTCTTTCCAGTGGAAGGAGGGTCCGGGGGAAAGCCCGGAGGTGGTGAGATGAGGACACAGTGCTTGTGGTGGACACTGTGTCACATTGCTGCTGGGGAATCTCCCACGTGCTGATGGAAACAGAGTTGGATCCAGTGGATGTGAGCCAGAAAGAACATTAATAGTGTCAACCCTAGTCTCTGTAAAAAATATATGAAGATTAAGTTCCTGGTGAAGGAGGGATGGTAGAAGGGTCATAGGAGAGATTGAGGTTCTCAGAATTGGGACTGAGGAAGGTCTCCTGGATACCAGTGTGATGATGAGTGTTTTGTAGGAACAAGAAACAGGGGATAGAAGGAAGTGACAGGACACAAGAGACCTCTTTGGAAGAGGTTGTGAAAATCCATGTGCCAAGGAGGCAAAACCTAGGGATATTTTCAGATTGAAGGAAGAAGGTCTTAGTGACTGATTTGATGTTGGAGTGTAAAAGAAGAAACCATTGGCTGATGCTCTGATTTTGATTCTGGTGACTTGGTTGATAAAGGCAAGAAAATGCAGAGAAAGGTGGGCAGGACCATTGTTTAATGGACTCAGAGTGAACAGACTCATTGTGACATGTAGAGAACTTGAGGGTTGATAGAGGCATTGGGAAGCTGAGAAAGAGTGCCCATGAGTAAAAATTGAGGAATCTGGGTTTCTATCACTTTTAATACCCTTTTCAAGTCTGAAAATCTAATATCCTAACTCCAAATAATTATTTCATCATAGATTGCATTAGTCTGGGAGTTACTCCTAGATTACCACCACTCTTCAAATGAAAATATTTTCTTTCTGTATTTCAACATAATTAAAAAATGTTCCAAACTGCTGAACTGAAAAATAGAAGCTTTAGCTGCAGCATACCAAATTTAAGGATATCTTTTGCCAGAAATTGGAGCCCAGTGCAAATGAAGAATATCTTGCCCTTGTGGCGAATTCACATTAGCCGGAATTTGCACTTAGACCATTAAACGTACAATGACAAGGAATATTTGTTTATCAATTTACCATGGAATAGTTGCTGAGAATGACAATAGACAGGGCTAGAGAGTGAATCGATCGATCATGGTCAGTGCAAATGGTTCTGGAGTGTAGACAGGATAACATGTTCGTAGCCAAGGCCAGGTAAGGGAGGTGGGGATAATCCCTGACAAGTGAGTAGAGTTACTGGAGAGACACTAGACAGAGCAGAGTCTCATGCCTTCTCCCTGGCAATCCCTGTTCCTGGTTTAGCTGTCACAGATCAATAAAACGTGGTCATGATGGGGCAAGAGGAAAATAAATCTCCAGCATCTCCTTGCTAACACAGAAGGTAAGGGCCCCTGAGGTCTGTACAGTCAAAAGAATTAATCGAGAACTAAGTTGCTGACAGAATAACAACAACAAAAATCTCCTCTCATTCAATTTCTTGAATAGAAAAGGAGAAGCTGGTAGAATGAGGTGATTTTCTATAAAATAATGTTTTAAGAGACACTCATTCAATGAAATGAAACCAAGAGAATTCAGTTTTCTGTCTTGATTGCTTGGTCCTTTTTGAGATGCTAAGCAAATAAATTCACGAAGGTAGGGTAGGATAGCCAGTGTTGGTAAGAATAATGAGGCTAGTTAAGAAAATACTAGACCTCCCATTTGGTCCTGCAATCCCAGTATTGGGCATCCACCCAGAAGAAAAAAAAAATCCTTTTATCATAAGAACACTTGCATTAGACTCTTTATCGCACCTTAAGTTACGATCACCAAAATGTGGGAACAACCTGAATGCCCCACCAACCCAGGAATGGATTAACAACTCTGATAGATGTATAGCATGGACCATTATTATTATTCAGTCACTAAAAAAGATGGAGCCTGGAGACTATACATCTTTTGTACTAACTTGGATGGAGGTGGAACACACTCTTCTTAGTAAAGCATCACAAAAATGGAGAAGCAAGAATCCAATGTAGTCAATTTTGATATGAGAACAATTGAGAACCTAGTACATGATGAGGGGTGAGGGAATGGGAGAGCAGAGAGAAGGAAGGAGGGAGGCGGATGAGGGGTCATGGTATTGGGCACACCTCTTGGGAGAGGAAGATATTTATAAGAGGGACTTTTCCTGACCAATGCAATTAGTGTAAGCTGGTTCTTTGTTCCCTCAATGAATCCCACCAATAAAAAAAAAAAAAAGACAATTGATAAACATAGCTGAAGAAAAATAGAAAGGAAATAGAGGGAAAGAACGTTGACACTGAATAAAGAGTTAAAGAAGCAAAGAGAAAATTAAGGTTATGGTGTCTAACTCACAAGGCCATAAAAATGGCAAAACAATAAGGAAATGACCTTCGGTTAGTTACATGCTAGAATATGCTGAAGTCAGCTTGTCAGAGTAGGAATGAAGAATTTAGAACAGGAACGGAAGAGTACTCTGGTTGTATCCAAGCACCCATAGCAAAATATTTCATACCAAGTATAAGTCAGTGTGGGGCTTGCTATCCAAAATACTTGAATTAAAGGCTGAAGTTACTATTAAGGAAAGTAAACAACTCTAACCATTGTGTCCCTTTGCTGGTCAGAATCCTTTGATAATGATCTAGTGGGTTCCTTTCAAATACTTATTTTTCCATTCAGGAATATGCATTCCTGAAAATATAGATAGCTGAAATCCCCCAGTTAGCCCTTACAAACATGTTGACATGAAAATATTTTCTCATTCATCTATGCTGAAATCTTTCTGAAATCTTGTAAATTGTGGATTCCACAAACAAAATGCGGAATTAGATACTAACTGAAAGTAGCTGGGTATACAAACTTTTAAAACATACAGAAAGTTATGTTTTTATTTTTTAAAAGCATAATAAACACAAAATTATTTGAAAAACAGTGATAAATTTCTAATAATACCCTTCTAAGCAAATTTTAAAACATTCCTTGGCCTACATTTTAAAAGACGTTCATTTCTATGTCTGTTGTATAATTTATAATTTTTTTTCTGTTTTTCTGGAAACTTTGTAATTTATTTTTAATGCGATGGTTCTCATTAATTTCTCTTATTAGTAAGTGTCATGTATTTTAAATCTAAACATCCAGAATGTGTTGGGTTTTATTAATTTCTCTAAAGCAGTGATAAATTTAAGTTTATTATTATTCTTTAAACATCTACAGAACCATGAAATATGTTTAAATTCCTTTAAGATTGGAATGTTTGAAACAACTTTTTGAAGCTTTTGTAATGTTAACTAGGATTGCTTTTCTAGAAAATTCCATCAAATTAATGTGTTTTTTCTAAACTGTGCAATATGTCTGAGTTATAAATATCTTAGTTTTATCCTCCTTATTTCCTATTTCAGCCTGTTATAAATCAGTATTGACATGACATTAATAGTGTCTACACTTTAAGAAGAGAAAAAAATTGTCTTAATCTCATCTCATATGACTTCACTAAATATGTATTTTGTCATGTATAATGTGCTTCCATGTACAATGTGCACCCACTTTTTTGGCCCACACTTTCAGAAAAAATAAAATAACTTTCGTTTTAATTTTTTTAGTTCCAATTTGTATTTGTTTGTATTTAGGTACTTGATTTTTGGGCTTCAAAGAAGTTTCAGCATTTATTTTATAACATATAGTTACCCTTTTAATGCATAAGCATAAGTAAAAGAACTAAAAAATTCATATAGACACAGAATTAGTACCATCCATGTATAATGCACATCCTTATTTTTCCCTCAAAAATTTGGGCAAAAATATATGCACTATTCATGGCAAAATATGGTATCTTCTTGGTGTTGTTTCAGGTACACAAAATGAGTTAATCAGTCCTGGCCCTATTAGAGCCTGGTCTTTATAGAAATGCGTTCCGTAGCACAGCAACCAGATAGATCTGAAAACAGTTCTGCCCTAAACATTGGATCTGAGCAATCTGTTCTTACCACTACTGCTTGGTGCTTTTGGCCAATTGATTCATTCAGTAAACACTGGCAGTGTCCTTGAGTCAACCCTGTACTAGGCTCTTGCATTTGAAATAGTCTTGGGATGAATTCATATTTTAATGGAATTGATACAGAAACAACAAATAATTAGGCTTACATGCCTTGGGCGCCATATAAGGTACCTATGAAATGCTGGGAAAAGTCAGAGACCTAACTCCATCTGGCAGGATTTTTCTCAATGAAAGTGCCATTTGAGCTGAGTCTTGAAGGGCAAATAGGGAATTTGTCAGAGAGAGAAGGGGAGACAAGCTATCCAAAGAACTTGGATTGCCAGGTTTTGGAGGGAAGCCAGTGCAAGACATGGAAAGGGAAAGTGATAAAAGCAAAGGTTATATCGTCAATGGCGCTTAGATTATGGAAGGGCTTATAGGCCAGGTATATAAGTGAGAGTTATGAGTTACAAACAACAGTTTGAAACCAATGCCATGGAAACCAAGAGAGGAGAGATTTTCAAAAAGGAGGCAGTGGAAAAGTGTGATCAGTGATGCTGAGAGAATAAGTAAAATGACGATAGAAAGTGGACCACAGGATTCATCAGTGACTAAAGCTCTGTTACCATAGTGATAGAATATTCTCTGATTTTCAAAGTGTGGCCCACGTACCAACATCATCCAGAAGCCTGTTAGAAATGTGGAATCTTGAGCCCATTCCAGACCCACTGCATCAGAAATGCGGGGACGGGGCCCCCAAGATCTGTGTTATAGAAAGCCCTGAGGGAATTCTGATTCATGCTAATATTTGAGAACAACTGCTGATGTGTAAGTAGGAAAGGAGTTTTTGTGTCTTGGGATAGAAAGAAGTAAGGGAAGAAAGAGAAAATTTCTCTTTAAAGAACTTGTCAGAGGTTGGTGGGAGTATGTGAAAAAGGGTAGTTTAGGGGAAGAAATGGCATTGAGCAATGATGTTCTCATAATTCACCAAAGTTTTAACTCTGTCAATAGTCAAATCTTTTTATTTTTTGTGATTATTTTCCATTGCAAAGCCATCCATGTACATTCCCATATTTTCTATTATTTTGACATTTCTTTCCTTTTTAAAATATTTTAATATATACATCTAAAATTATTTTCAGGAAGTACTGGGAAGAATGACTTTCAAATGATATGTCTTTCTCCCAAACACCAGTTTCATCAAGGTTTTTTATTGACTATTTTATTTCTTAATCAATGTTTCAAGCTACTTTGTATATAAGATATTACATTCTTTTTTTTTTTTTTTTTTTTGGAACAGAATCTTAGTTTGTCACCTTTGGTAGAGTGCTGTGGCATCACAGCTCACAGTAAGGTCAATCTCTTGACTTTAGGCTATTATCTTGCCTCAGCCTCCCAAGTTGCTGGGACTACAGGTGCTCACCACCATATTCTGCTATTTTTAGAGGCAGGGTCTTGCTCTGGCCTAGGCTGGGTCTCAAACCCGTGAGCTCAGGCAATCCACCTGCCCAGGCCTTCTAAGTGCTAGGATTATAGGCACGGGCTACCGCGGCCAGCCAAGATGTTACATTCTTATATTCATTGCACATCTTTACTATGGCCAACAACTACCTTAATTTTGTCTTCTTCTAAGCAGAAGTGCCAAATTACCTCCTGTTAAAAATTTCAATCAGTTAAATTCTCAGATTGTTTTCAAATCAATCTTTCAAATGCAGTCTCTTTTATTCAATTCCTACGTAAGTATCAGTTTAGATATAGATCATAAGTATAAAATATTCTAACCCATTTTCAGGCCAGGGATAAATATCAACTCTAAGTCAGGGATTCTAAGTGATCCGAGCCCCATCCTACTTCAGGAACGCTGAGTCTCTGTCATCTCTATTAGTTCTTCAGGCAAAAATGTTACTCACCAAAGTTTGAGAACCATAACTCTAAGTACTTTCTGATATTAATTTATATCTTCTGATCTTAAATCTTTCTGATTTTTTCTTTTATACACATCTGAGTATTGTTGGGGTGGTGAGGCTAGTCTTCAAATTACTGAGGACCTAGACCTATTCACACAGAGACAACTGTATTTGCCTTCTGACTAAGTCTGATGGCCTTCCCAGTTTGAAATAATAAATTCATAATCAGGTCAACATTTTAGATCTGCTTCTGAGGATTAGAGGTTAGGAGATGGATACGATTTGGACATGGAGCTGCATTTTAAAAATCTGTGAGCTTAAAAGTACCTTAGAGGCAGAATTGACAGTTTATCCATATGGATAGTGTTTACCTCTTAGTGGATGTCCCTTTAAAGCTAAGTTCACCCTGGATAGAGCCAACATTTACTGTATAATGTACACAGGACATATTTAATTTAATTTTTTATCCTTTGCTAAAGGTTAGCGTTCTCTTTAGGTTATATTCCATTGAGGAAAAATTTTCAGCTATGGAGAGATGCTGGATTTTCAAATATTTCTCAAATATAAATCTTTTAATAAAACTTAAACACATTTGACCAAATATATTATTTTTTTCTAGAGTATTTTTAAAGCGTATATATTATATTTGAAGGGCAAATTAATCCATGTGCTTCTGATTTCTTTACGTGACTAAACTAATAAAAGTGCTATTTTAAAGAACTATTTAGCGTGTATAAATTCCTTTGAGAATCTGTGTGTGTGAAAGTTAAAAAGACCTATGAACTGAAGATCGATAGTAAGTAAACCATAAATAGTAAGGTCTGTAGTTTGGATTTTGGAAACCAAGGTATTGCTAACATCTGAACATGAGACAGAGACATGGGGGAGGAATTGGGGAAATCCCTTCACCCAGCTTCCCGAGAACGCCTAAGCACTGTTTTGCCTTTGTATAAGGTATGCACAGTAGACACATTAAAAGAGTTTTGCTCAGTCATGTCTTTATGTTTCTTTTCTTTATTTTTAAAGGAAGCATTTCTTTCTCATCTCCATCTTTTTTTTTTGTTTTTGGATGAATTCTACAATAGGATCTTCTGGGAAGGCACTACCTCCCACTCTATACCTCCAGGGTCTTTTGTCCCAAAGCCTGACCTACCATCAAGAGATAGACATAAAGGGTTTGGATTGGTTGGTCTTCAGAAAGTATCTGGAAAGGGAAATTCAAAAACCATAAATTCCCATTATTATTGAAGAAGAGAATGAAAAAAATCAGAGAACTGTCTTATGTTTCTAAGGTGCTATAGATTTCCAAAATGCTTACCTATACACTTTTTCATTGGAGCAACTCTAACAATGACTAGTGACATGTGATTTAGCTGGTAGTGTGATTTAATGAGAACTGAAAGAATGGTTAGTACTTGGCCAATCATCACACTGTATTACATTGGGCACTGCATCACCAACTAGAAAATCTACAATCATCATATTGCTGCATCAAGTTGAAAATGCAGGGTGCCTTCAACCGTAGAGCTCTGTTGTATGTCTATTTCCCCTTTATAGGTTATCCTAGAAGTCTGTGTCTTTATTATGGTGATGTGTATTGAAAAGTTTTCAGCTAATGGTCAGGGACTGATACAGCCCACTGCATATCAAATCATCTTTGAATCACAAAGTCAAATGTTAATCATTTTAGCAAACATTTCATAGATTACTGGTACCTGTTTATACTGGCAATTTGTTGTGATGTATGACCAAATTATACACAATATGTCAGATATCAGCACTTTCCATATCACGCTGATGAAATTCCTGGTATGTGTTGTGTTGTGCTTTTGGTAAATGAAAGTATATTTTCACTTGTTAGACTGAAATCCTTTCTCAGAGCCTCAAGAATGGTCAACTCTCCCAGGCTCACTAAGTATCTGCCGCATGTGAATAGTTCAATATGCAATATGGTCATTTCCCTATTCTAAAGGTCACCTTGTAAATAAAACCATTTAGCTGAACAAGGCCATTGAAAATACACATAACTTTCTCATAATGCTAGGAAAACACTAACCACCAAAAGGATATGGCCCACATAATAGAGTAAATGTCATGAGTTCAGTGTTGAAAATACTCACTATCCCTAAAGCATTACACTTCCAGGAAGTGTTTGATGGACTCATATATTTACTTTATGGTTTTCTCCTGATTATAAAGAAAAGTTATTCTTTTTAAAATAAAAAAGTTCCCAATGATATTGTGGGTAAAGTTACAGCCTTCACTTTATAGAAGTTGTTATGTTTTCATGAAGCCAAGGTCAATTACTTAACTGTCTAGTTCTCTATGCAAAAGCACATTCATCTTTCTGAAGCTAATCAAATCCAAATCTGAAATATTAAACAATTCTGGTGTTATAATCCTTTGCTTCCACTAGTAAGCACAGGTCTCATGGAGTTACCTTTTAGTAATAATAGGCTTTGGGGTAACGGGAATAAAGTGGACTATAAGATGGTGTTTGTAAGTGAAAACATCAGGTCTGGGGTATTTGTAAATTACACATCTGCTGATAATCAGTTTATTTTTGTGAACATTTTTTTGCAGTTTCTTTTATAGGAAAGATAAAGACTTTGTAATAGTAGAAAGTTTCATCTCAGCTGGGCACAGTGGCTCACACCTGTAATCCTAGCATTGGGGAGGCTGAGGTAGAGTATTGCTTGAGTTCACAGGTTTGAGACCAGCCTGAGACAGAGTGAGACCTTTGTCTCTAAAAATAGCTAGGTTTTGTGGTGGGTGACTGTAGTCCTAGTTGCTCAAGAGGCTGAGGCAAGAGAATCACTTGAGTCCAAGAGTTTCAGGATGCTGTGAGCTATGATGCCATGATACTCTACCCAGGGTGAAAAAGTGAGAATCTGCTTCAAAAAAATAAAAAAATAAAAAAAAAGAAAGTTTCAGTTCTTTCTTCAAAGCCTTCAAATTCAGTTTAAGTATAAACTGGGCATCCACTTCAAATGAAGTTGTAAGATTTGGATATTTATGATTCTATAATGTAGAATAATGAGGCTTGTTTTTTCATCTCAATTCTGGGTCAATGAAAGGACTTTTGCTTCTACTCTGAATGAATTGGGAAGCCTTTAGAAGAGTCTTAATAGAAAAGTGTTGGGATCTTCTTTGTTCTTTAAAAGGATTGCTCTGCCTGGCTTGTTGAAAAATTACTGAAGGCAAGAAAGAGGAAAAGACATGAGGCCGGTTTCAAAGCTATTCAAATAATTCTGGTAGAGACAATGGTGGACTAGACCAGAGGGAAGTGTCAGTCAGGCCCCAATAGCAAATATTGGTAATTAAAAGAATTTTGTTTGTTTTATAAAGGAGTTAGTTACAAAGTGTGTGGATGGGGAGTAGAAGAGCCACAAAAGATAGTGTAGTGCCTGTACCCAGGATGAGTAACTCTTATTATGATTAGCCTAAAAGGGATAAGGGAAGAAATAGTATCCTAACGTGATGAAAGAGAAAATTAGGGGCCAGGCACAGTGGCTCACACCTGTGGTCCTAACACTCTGCAACTGCAAGTCTACGGCAGGTGGATTGCATGAGTTCAGGAGTTATAGTCTCAAACTAGTGCAGCTTATACCAATGCCTCCACTACCTACAGAACATTTTTTGTACTCTGAGTTCCATTTCAAATTGGTGGAGCCTCAGCAAGAGTGAGAGCTTGAATCTAAAAATAGCCAGGTGTTGTGTATGGCACTTGTGGTCCCAGCTACTCCAGAGGCTGAGGCAAGAGAATCACTTGAGCCCAAAAGTTGGAGGCTGCTGTGAGTTGTGACACCAGGGCACTCTACCAAAGGTGACAAAATGAGACTTTGTCCTCCCCCCCCCAAAAAGAAAGAGAAAATAGTATAAAGAAGGTCTCCTTAAGAGGAGGAGAAATGCAGATATCCTGTGATTACCTCACAGAGGGAGCCAGAACAATAGACATCCTTATGTGACTTTCCTCCTTCATCCTATACCCTGTAAAGACTGAGGCTCTCCATTGGCTAAACCCAATCAGAGACCAGAGGACAAGGGACCACTGAGATTTTTACACAATCTGGCTTCTAGGACAGAAAGCATACTGATCTGGAGAGACAAAGATCTACCGTGGTCTACTCCCCTTGTCCTTGGATGAAAAATCTGTGTCTTTAACCCAAGAAATGCTCAAAATCCCACCAGACACCATGTCACTGTGGATGTTGTCTAGGCAGTTATCCCCCTACCATCTAAGCTATCCCTACTTGCCATTTAAGCTATAATCACCATTCATGTTCTTCATAAAAGGTAGAGGGTAAAAAAAGGAGACTAAAAATTAAATAACATAAAACACGGCTGCTGCACTCTTTGCTCCTATACTTGAAATTGATCTTGAGCCAAAACTGGTAATCATGATTGCCTACTGCAAATCATTGCATCCCTTACTCCTGACCAGCACCGTGTACATAGTCAGTGCTCTTTATCAGGTAGGATGATCCAAAATTTCATTTGTGTAAGTTACAAGCCCTTGGTGGTCTTATCTTTTTTGAGTTGTACAATTTTCCACTGGTCAAGAACTTTGGGCAAAGAAGTTCTAACAGGCACCCCAGTGAATACATGTGTCCCTAAAACAATCCTCTTGCTTTCATTTTGTAGCAGCAATTCATTTCCCTTAAGGTGATAAAGCAGGAGCAGTCACATCTGGGCTAGTATAAGGGCTATCTTCTCTACCTGTTGGTTCACCATTACAAGGTACCAAATGAGCACAGTGAAGCCTCAGTTTCCAAATTATTGAATTCTTGATCTTTTTTTACTGGTAGAAGCACTTCTCTTTTGGATCCCAGGATCTTCAAACATAGTGAACTTAGGCTATGGGATGAGAAGAAAATGTTTTTCAAGTGAATTATTGACATAATAGTGAGAAGGGTAGTTTTACCACTTTCCTAAATGTAAATATTCATGATAAGTTTTAAAAAAGTATTGCCACATATTTGAGATAGATACTCCATCTATAATATAGCATCCAGTAATCCAAGTTTTATTATTGCTCTTTCAGCTGGCCATCCCATGTTTGTACTTCTGGGTGATGGGCCAGATTGCGATGAGTGTAAACACATTGACTCATTACATTTGTTATAAAATAAATCTCTTGCTTGGGGACAAGGTTGAATGGTATACCTGACAATGGATAGGGCATTCTTTAATTCCACAAATGCCTGTGTTTACAGAAGCATGGTGGGCAGGGAAGGGAAGTCTATATTCTAAACATACATCTATCCATTGGAAGCTTTCTTTTTCTTCAATGTAATAATCAACTGGCATCAGGTAGGTGATTGGGGTCTGCAGGGAATAGGGAAATATTATAAGCATTCACCTCTATTGCTTACTACACTTAGAAGTGGTAATAGCAAGACCAGCTTTGACATGAGGAGAAACCACACTGTTGGTTCATAATTTCCATATCCATTTTGTATAGTATTTCAAACAGAAAATAGATATGAGCAAAGGGGAGCATATCCTCACTCCAACACATTATACATTTGTAGGAGATTCTTTATTTGAGGTTTGTCAGAAGACCCATCCAGCAACTTTCTCTACCACAGACAATCACTTATTGATTTTGCTGGGTCATATGATCAGATGGTAGTGCAGCTTATATCAAAGCCTCCACTACCTACAGAACATTTTTTGTACTCTGAGTTCCATTTCAAATTGGTGGTCTTATAGGTTATCAATATATGACCAGCACACCCAAAGGTGTTAAGTATTGCTTCAAAACTCCAAAGAGATCTCTCAAGTATTGAGTCTCTCCCTTTGAGATGAGTGGTATAAGTTGCAGAATTTTGACTCTCACTTTAGAAAAAAGAGTATGGTGCAACCCACACTGCTGGTCCCCTATAAGGAATGGCAATGAACTTCCAAAGTCTATCTCTTACAACCTGGAAGGCATATGCCTTGCTAAAGTATCTAAAGAACATTTTATGCCAGTACCATGCCATTTTTGTAGACTTGTAGTATAACTTGAAGTCTGATAACACGATGCCTCTAGGTTTGTTTTTATTCTTTAGAATTCCGTTGGCTATTTGAGTTTTTTTCTGGTTCTTCTAACCTCAGTGAGAAGAGCCCACATTACAAAGTTGTAAAGTTGCAGATGCTGGTGTGTATGTGAAAAGAAGGAAACATTTTAACACTGCTGGTGGGACTGCAAACTAATATAGCTGTTCTGGAAAGAGGTTGGTAGACTCCTCAAAGAGCTAAAAGTAACCCCTCCATTTGCTCCTGCAATCTCATTACAAGGTATCTCTTCTGAAGAAAAAAAATCATTTTACTGTAAGGACATTTGTGATAGAATATGCATCACAGCTCAATTTACAATTGTCAAGAAAA
The DNA here is from genome assembly GCA_963574575.1 of Galagoides demidoff. Lineage (NCBI taxonomy): Eukaryota > Metazoa > Chordata > Mammalia > Primates > Galagidae > Galagoides > Galagoides demidoff. The sequence goes on along the minus strand of CAUYQV010025449.1, from coordinate 9,780 downwards.
GTGGAATTAACCTAAGTGTCCATCAACTCATAAATGGATTCATAAACTGTGGCTATATACACAAACATATATGTGTATGTATAGATATGTGTATATATCTATACATACACATACTATGGAATAACATTCAGCTATAAAAAGATGGAAACTTTACATCTTTTGTATTTACCTAGATGGAGTTGAAGAACATTCTTCTTAATAAAGTATCACAAGAATGGAAAAGCAAGTATCCAATGTATTTAATACTAATTTGAAAACAATGGAGAAACAACTCCACCCTCACATGAGAGAAAAACGCAATTAAATTCAAATGTGAGGGAGATGAGAATGCGGAGGAGGGAGGGAAATTAGTAAACTCTCACCTAATGGGCACAATGTAAGGACATACAGCATGACCCCTGGGTGAAGGGCCCAACTACAACTTGACCATTACCTTAGAAAAGCAAACAATATAACCTGATCATTTCTACCCTCACATTAATCTGATATAAATCGAAAAAAAGAACATTTTGTGTCATGCTTGCTAGGTCTGATTTATATAATGTCATCAATTAACTGGAGTAGCATGATAGTTTATGGGATTTCAAGTTGATCACATTCACTAGGGATTATGACAGAGAACAGCAAGATTCTCTTAGCCCTGGGGAAAGGTTCTTTCTTAAGCAAAAAGAGAAAAAAATATTTACATCTGTGATGTGTGGGCCATTCTCACTGGGGTTAGAAGAACCAGACAAAAACTCAAATAGCCAATGGGATTCTGCTGTAAGGTGCCGGACTTTGTGATGATTTGAGGCAGAAAGATGAACTCTCCTGTGCCTGTATCTGTGGTTATCATAAGTTGTCGATAATTTGCTGTCATTCTACTTGAATTACCCATTTGTTGTTATTGTCATTGTTTCCACAAGCCAAAGAGGTGAATTTGGTGGTGGCATACCTCTGCAATTTGCTCAGACATATGACAAATATTTTGGTTTACTCTTCCACCTTTTGTGATATGAAAATTCAGTAGAATTTGGAATTTCAAGATTCTTAGCCTTATGTATACCAAATGTCTAAATCCTGTATTTCAAGTTTTCAATTCTTTTCTGATATTCCCATAGCATGAGATCTGGTTGGGTCAAGTATTTAAAAAGCATAGCAACCCTGTGACCTTTGTAACCCTTCAACCATATTTGTGTTGTGACTACAGAGGATAAAGAATTCTTTCCAATCTGTTTCTCTCCAATATGTTTCTTTAATGTTATGCACACAGTTTTAAACTTTTTTCTTCCTTCTTTTTATCTTCTAGGACAATAAGAAGAAGAAAAATGACCTCACAATTCCTATAATCAGTAATATTGCCACAGTGACAAAGTACGATAGCCCCTCAGTGTCCCAGGGCCTTGTGCAGTATCCCAATCTAAGTGCAGGGATCATGTTGCCATCCCTTGTTCTGGATATTCCTCATCCCATTTCCCTCTTTGATGTAGGTACAACCCAATCATGGAGTCTGATTTTAAGAGTCAGTTTCTTGGAGCTACTTCCAGTGGTAATTACTGTCATTCAGATTCTCAATCGGGATGCAGGTGCCATATTCATATGAGCATAATGCCAGGAAGGTTTATTTCCCAAACTGACTATTTACAAAGGTGTAGCTGGCATAAAGATAACTAAACTATAAAGGGTAGCATGATAGGGTGGTGCTGTGGCTCAAAGGAGTAAGGCACCAGCCCCATATGCTGGAAGTGGTGGGTTCAAACCCAGCCCCGGCCAAAAACTGCAAAAAAAAAAAAAAGGATAGCATGATAACCTGTTGTCAGGATCAAAGGATTTATTCCCACTTCTAGACCAGAAGGGACTGGGGGTAAGATTCGCTAGAATCTGGAAGGAGTAAATTGCATTCAGTAGGCTGACCTGTGAAGAATAGGAACTTTCAATGGAGATGCACCAGCCTGAGGTGGTGCCAAGGTGGGAGCAAGGGATATGACTCCTCCGAATTCCCTCTCTCCATTCCCTCAAGCTCTTGTCAGAGTTTCCTACAGTTGAAACTGGGAGATAGAAGGCAAGGAGGCCAGTTTAGAGAACAGGGGGGAAAGGGTATAGAGGGTCTAGAAGATGTCCGATTCTGGAGCAGTGATAGCAGTGATAAGAACTATTTGGATCCTCTTAATTCGAAGGGAGAACCCATAGACTTTGCTGACAGGTTAGATATAGAGCATGAGAGGAACAGAGAATTCAAGGACAACTGGATGGTATTTTTTTTCTTTGTCTTGTTTTTATTTTATTATTATTTTTTCATGTCAGACTGGTGACATGCCGACATCGTAACAAGATTCGTGAGAGGCACATCTCACGCGTGCACCCGAAAACCCAATCATCAGGCTTATGAATTTGTGAAAGGATCTGTCTTGTTTTGATTTTAATATGAACAACTAGAAAGGTGGAATGGAGAAGAACAAGAAAAGGGAAAGTTTGGGTGGGGCAAAGTAGATGTTTAACTTTTGGATATATTAAATCCAAATGCCTATTTGATACCCAATGGAGAAATTTAGTAGGATAATGAATTATGTGAGCCTACAGTTCTGGGGAGAGGTCCAGGCTTAGGAATACTTAAAGCTGTGAGACTTGATGAGATCACCAAAAAGTGAATACAACAGAGGAAAGTCCTAAAAACTGACCCAAGGAGTCTGAGTTTAGGAAGATGAAGAGGAAGTGGAAAAATCTGTATGGAAGGAGCGTGGGGAAGCCAGGCGAGTTTGATATCCTAAAAGCCCAGAGAAGGTGTTTCAAAAAGGAGAATAATCAACTGCTGCTGACTGAAGTAGACGAGAGTTAACTATTTTCTTTAGCAAAGTTGAGATCATTAATAACTCCCTTCGTAGAGTACGAAGAACAAAAGTTTGGAGTGGCTTCAGGAAAGAAAAAAGAATATACAATACAGCCATAGATATCTCTTTCTAAAAGATTTTCTGTTAAACTGAAAGGAGAAATGGGGATCTTTTCTGAGGTCTTTCCTAGAAAGTTTTGTTTTGTAATGATGGGAGATATTAAGAGCCTGACTGTGTTGATAAGGAATGATCCCCAAAAGAGAAACAATAGATGTTAGGAAAGAAGGAAGGATGAATTGCTACAGCAGGACCCCCGGGGAGGTGCTGATGGGAGAGGCAGCCTGAGATCAGCACCTTGTAGTTCACTGGGAAAGAAACAGACTCTGTGGGTTCACGGGCAGGTCCGAGGGTAGATGCAGAAGTGAGAGCTTATGGGGTCTCACCTCACTGCTTCTCTAATCTCCATGATAGAGATAGAAGCAAGGTTATCAGTTAACAGGGAAGATGGCAGAGGAAATGTGAGTGTTTTAGGGAGCAGGGAGAAGAATACAAAATGGGTAGAATAGAAAAACACAGTGGATTTTCTGGTGGCATCGAGGCATCGCATATGGTTGTTCATCATGAAAGTGAGGACAGTCTTTTGTCCATCCACATTCAGACGTGCAGGTGCAGGCAGGGAAGGAGACTGGATAACTGGATTTAGTAAAGATTGCAGTTTAGCTGGTAAGTTGACTAGTTTTGATATAATGTCATGTATTTCAAGTCATATAATTAAATTCCACTAACATTTCCATACGCTAACACCATGAAGAAAGCAGAGAACCATTGTAAGTCACATTCTATAACAGAACGATTGTTATGCCTCAACTACATTAGAGGAGGATGTGCTTAGAAAAAGTGAGATAATTCTGTCTGTTCTGGGTTCAGACCATTAGGTTTACATGTTAGCTTCTATTTTTAAAACATGAGATGTCAGTTCCACATTATATGTATAAGTGGGATCATGGATGAATGGATACCTGCTCTCCAGTGTGGTTTAAGAGGCACACCGTCCTTCCCTTGCCTAAGAGATCATCCAGGTGCCGAAATTTCCTGCCATCATTTTCTTTTAGAATCAAGGCCTAGCGGCATGGGAGATTTGTAAAATGGCATCTGCTACCTGCAAGGGATGATACACAACCCATTGGTCCCAGTTAATTTTATCACATTAACATTAAAGAAAGTAGAGCATTGAGTCCAGGGCACACATGTCAGGTCAGTTCTAAGCAAAGGTGGGAAGTGGACTTGCCTGAAAGGACATGTCTAGGTCAGGGTTGTGGGTAACCCTGTGGGCACGGCTACCTGGGTCATGTCTCTCAAGCAGGGAAAAGGGCCAGGGACGGGAAAAGTGTAACAAACACTTGAGATAAATGAACGATTTACCCCCTGGCTTTGCCAAGCTTCTATAACCTGGCTCTAAGCTCCAGCATCTGATCTCAAATCATTAGTTTTCTGAAAGATAAGTTTATCTTCCCTATCAGAATAGCTATTAATACTTTGTTTTCTTACTGTGTTTTGGGCAGTATGCTAATTCCAGTGTACTTGATTTGGTTTCTTTAAGCCTAACAATGACTAGCTGAGGTTACTGCTTTAGAGATTATGAAATTGACAGAGAATTTACATACCTTTTATAAAACTAGTAACTGGTCTAGACAGAAATATGGAAAAGAGCTATCTAACTTCTTACAATAAAAAAAACACAATAGCAGATATCCCCCTCATATCTCTGTATCCTTTAAATTGCTTTGCGCACAGTTTGCCAAAATAAATGTTTATTTAATTCAGTGAAGAGAACTTGCCTGCATTGGGTTGTGAGTTATCCCATAAACGCAGAGTTAAGTAGAACACTGAGATGCTTTGCATGGATAATAAATGCTCACAGTCATTAAAGACCAAACCAAAACTCATCGTGTTTTCTTTAAGTTAGTCTGATAATTGAGGCCAAAATGCTTTCTGACACAAAATAGCACAAATTGCCTTTGGCCCTCTTCCCATGTGTATTTTTCAGTTGTATGGTTTTCGAATGAATAGGCAGGTAATTTTTGTCATTGAGATTATTTAAGAAGTTTCACCTGGTAAATCCCCTCATGTCTGTACTCTCCAAGGCATTTGTGTGAAACTGAGGGCTATCCGAAGCAATGGGAGGTATCTGGCCACATTCTGATAACTCCGTTTCCACTGTAACTAATTCCAGTTTACTTGCCAATGACTTCAGACATCATCTTAAGGGGAAAAGAGGACTTGGGGATGGAGATATATTTTAAAGGATATTCAGTAAGATTTGTTTTTGTTTCCCCTTTATTGGGAAATAAAGAGCCTTGCTCTGGGAATCTTCTATGTGACAGAAGAACTGGCTGGGGTAAACTTTGTAAATGGCTCTCCTTTCTACAGCCATTCAATTCCAAGGTTTCTGGGTAAAATCTATGGAAGGAAATTCATGCAGGAAAGAGGGTGGAGATGGAAAAAAAAGGTTCATGCTTAAGTCACAGTCTATGGATAAGAAAGAATTTGAATATTAATGCACAACCTTGAGAATTAAATACTCTGTCCAGCAACCTCACAACTGACAGCTGGCTGGGGGCTGATAAGGAATGCTGGGTGGGGGTAAGTCCTGGGAGTGCCTAGTTCCCAGGGCAGACTCTCATCCCTGGCTGGCATTAGAAGGAATTACAAAGCATGATTCAGAATCTAATTTTGTCAGCTGGTGATTGGCTCCCAGGAGGCTCTGGCCTTACAATGTGTTCTATTAAGTAATGGGAATTGGGCTGTGCTCTTTTTCTCTGCCTGGTGCCTGCCACCCCATGTTCCCTTCCCAGTGCTTCTCCAGCGTCACCCTACGCGTGCTTGTTTGCATTCACATTCCCAAAAGCATTCCTCAGGGTTTGCACAACGCGTGGATGCTAAATGCAGAAGGAGGCCAATGCCTTGTTGATTTTTAAATTACATTTAATAACTCTACTCTTGGACTGCTTTAAGAATCATAACACTATCTTGTTAGGATGGACAGTTTAAGTTAAATCCTTCCATTTCCTAAGCCCTACTTATGGCTTTGTGCAAGAGAAGCTTCTAGTGTGAGCACACGATTCCACCCCTATGCAGAGATATTGAATAAACACACTGTGTGAGAAATCATTTAGTTTGTGTTAACTTTATTGAATGAAAATCGAATCTTCAGCTTGCAATTTTTTGTTGCTGAGTGCTTGATACCTGTCAAAGCCTCTGTTCATCTTTTATGATCTGACTCACATCATCAGTGATGAAACTTATTTTACAGGTAATTTAAGTTAAACCCTAGGTAGTAATTTACACATCTACAAAGGTGTCACTTACACATCTACAAAGGTGTCATTATGTGTTCAGGGGACATACAGTGTGGGTTTTATTATTTCTTTCTGTAACCTGACAGGAATTAGTTTTCTAAGAGTTATATAACAGGACCATTCTCCCTCCATTTTAAGACTTTGAGAATTTTGTTATTGTCTTTGGGTTCCAGAACACACAAAAAATATAATTGTTGTGTGAGGGTAATGTGGATAGAAAATTTTAAGCTCAAAGAAACATTTTCTAAGAATATTTTTCTCACAATTGTATTACAGGATTCATTCTTTCTCACTGAAACCATTTTCTAAAAGAAATTTTAGAGACCCTCCCTTCATAAAAAGATGAACAATTTTAGTTCTGTGCTACTCTTTTTTTTTTTTATCTTCAAGCTATGCCTGTTTAAATTAGAAAAGCTAGCCTCCTATTGAAGAAAAAGTCCTATAAATGATGTTAGAATACTCAAATTCTATTTTTATTCTGGCATGAACTAGCTATAGCAATTTGAGTAAGTCATATTTTGGACCAATTTTCTCAGCTGTAAGAAGGAGAGCATTGGCTAGTTTAGAAAGCAAAAGCTCTTGGCTGATAGGCAACTTCCAAATGTGTTTCCTATGTCAAATAGAGTCATTCTTAAAATCTATATTGCAATTCCCTCATAGATATGCATTTATCACTTATACAGAGTCCTTACCACTCCTTATTATCCTGTTTATATGTATGTATGCATACATTTGTGTATCAGTAAGACTTTGCTGTGTAACAAACACCACCACCCCCAAACTTAATGGCTTAAGCTTAGGCTTAATGAATACAGCACAATTGTTTACCTAGTCTAAAATTCCACGATCAGTAATTTAATGAGCTTAGGCAAGTCTTTTGGTCTTGTTTGTGCTCACTTGCCTATTGAGTAAGGTGGTTCTGTTTCTTTGAATTGGCCTGTCACAGGGGGCTATAGGCTTTTCTGAGCCAACCCATCATTGAGCTGGCTATCTTGAGCTTCTTCACATGGCAGCCTCTGGGTTCCTAGGGGACAGAAACAGAAACTAAAAGGCCTCTTGTATCTTGGGGTGGAAGTCATTCAGCATTATGTCTATTGCATTTTATGATACAAAGCAAGTGACAGAGACCAACTCAGATTTCAGTAGTGGGGAAACAGACTCCAGTTCTTCAAGGGAGAAGTCGCAAGGCATTTTGGCCATTTTCAACATCCACTACAACTATTTGCAAGCAATTAATCTTGCAAACTATGGGCTCCATGGCCTTCAATGTCTTCCTGGACAAAATATGAGGAAAATCATAAACAAAACAAATAAAATGGACATTCACATACTAGGAGCATGTTCAGTGTTCAGCAAGTTGCTTCGATATGAAATCATTTCAGAGCAGTATTGACAAGGACAGATCCCATAAAACCACAAGTCCCCAGATGTCTGGGGATTTCTGCCCTTGGTGACCAGACTAAGAGCCACAAACTATTGGCAGCTTCTGAACTTGGTTATACCCCCATCATAATATGAAGCCACTGCTCACAATGGTCAATGTTGGGGATGGGAATTTTGACTGAGACTGTACATGCCTCCAACTCTGTCCCTGTCTGTCCCTAAAAACAAAACATAATCTGAATCACTTTTGAGGTTTAGAACTCAGTTTCCAGACTCCCCGCATTGACTTTTTCCCAGAATGCTCTTAGTTTGAATTGATGTTTGAGGGAAATGACCTCCAGATTGGACAGCTGACTAACCATCTTTCTTGTGCAATGTGGTATGAAGGAAAGGTTGTAAAATTATGACATACATATATAAAAAACCCTGTTTTGTAAAGTGCAGACTTGATATACTATAGGCTCAGTCATAACCTGTATGTTATAGATTTCCAATCTCTTCAAGATCTCTAACCCTGAAAGGTACATAGATTGATAGTACAGCATATATTCATTAGTTGAGCATGTGACAAGTCCAAAATGCTGTCCTGAATGCTGTAATGACCATAAATGCACATGAGAAAATGGCCCTCATAGGCTACCATCATCCACAGTAATCACTCTGTTATTGGAACTATTCCAGTTGTGAGCCCCCTATGAAAGAACTTCATGACTGGGTATCCAATAATAAATTTTCTCCTGTCACAAGTATTTTCATTGCACATAATAGATAGAGAAATGATGTTGCCTCACTTTATTTTGCATCTAAGATAGAAGAACTATATGTAGATCTTAACTTACTGGTTTCTTTTAGTAAGATGGTAAGGCAGTGCACATGGGAAAAGATTCTTCAGCTGTAGTATTCAATTAAGAATGCAGAACTTCAAGTTCAAAGTGAAGCATGCCCATTCCTCTTGTGGAAAGGAGGTATACATCTACATTTCCCTCAATATTTATATCAGCAGAATGAAAGAGAAGGAATAAAACCCTTCTGAATGCCTGATTACTGATTACATGAAGAGATGTGGCAAATAGCTGATGCTCTCTGAGAGATAATTTCAGGGGAAAAAAAAAAAACCCAAATAACTTAACAGAAAACACATAAGCAAAGGATATGAGAAAAAACATACAAATGAGTGAATCCAAATGACCAATATTTGAAATGTTCACAATTACTAGTAGTCAATGTAATGCAGATTAAAGCATAATGAGATAGCACCATATATAATTTCTAGACTGATAGTAATAAACATTATCACGGGATATAGATAGTCACACAAACAATCTCTAGAGGTGACATTTGTTTTAACAAACTCTCCAGATGTTTATAATACATGTGAAACTTTGAGAACCACTTGTCTCCTATAAGGTTATAAAATCCAAATTGACGAAACTAATGAGATTAGAAATTTTATTACAAAAAGAATTACACTATTAGTCTTTTAGTTGGTGGGACTGCAAACTGGTATAACTCCTATGGAAAGGAGTATGGAAATTCTTCAAAGAACTAAAAGGAGATTTAACATTTGATCTTGTAATCCCAAGATATTCTATCATAAAGACACTTGCACTCAATTGTTTATAGCAGCACAAATCACAGTTGCAAAGACATAGAAATAACTCAAGTGCCCTTTAATACATGGATTAATAAATTGTGGTATATGTGTACTATGGAACATTATTCAGCTTATAAAAGATGGAGATTCTGTATTTTTACCACAGCCTGGACAGAACTGGAGAACATTCTCTTAAGCGAAGCATCACAAGAATGGGAGGGCAAACACCACACGTATCCAGTACCAAATCGGACCTAGTAGATTAACACTTACATGCTCACATGAGAGAAAAACTCAGGGAAATTCAAGCAGGGGGGAGAAGGAAAGGTACGTTGCAGGGGTATATGGCACACTACCTGGGTCTAGGACACACCTTTGAATCAGATTTTGATAGTACAAATGCAAACTATGGAATTTAATTACTTGTACCCTCCCATTAACCCAAAATAATGAGAAAAATAAGCATTTGAATACTTCATATTTATAATTCTGTGGGTCTTTTTTTTTTGAGATGGAGCCTCAAGCTATCCCCCTGGGTAGAGTGCCATGGCATCACAGCTCATAGCAACCTCCAACTCCTGGGCTCAAGCGAGTCTCCTGCCTCTGCCTCCCAAGTAGCTGGGACCACAGGCGCCTG
>CAUYQV010025447.1:0-16832 GCA_963574575.1 Galagoides demidoff | reverse complement strand
AAAAATGCTCACCATCCTTAATCATCAGAGAAATGCAAATCAAAACTACTTTGAGATATCATCTAACCCCAGTGAGATTAGCCCATATCACAAAATCCCAAAACCAGAGATGCTGGCATGGATGTGGAGAAAAGGGAACACTCCCACACTGCTGGTGGGAATGTAAACTAATATGTTCCTTTTGGAAAGACATCTGGAGAACACTTAGAGAACTAAAAATAGACCTGCCATTTGACCCTGCAATTCCTTTATTAGGTCTATTCCCAGATGACAAAAAATTGCATTACAACAAAGATATTTGTATCAGAACATTGCAGCCCAATTCATAATTGCCAGGTCATGGAAGAAGCCCAAGTGCCCATCGATCCACAAATGGATCAACAAACTGTGGTATATGTACACCATGGAATACTATGCAGCCATTAAGAAAGATGGAGAGTTTGCTTCCTTTATGTTCACATGGATGGTGCTGGAGAATGTTCTGAGAAAAGTATCACAAGAATGGAGGAAAAAATTTTCCAATGTACACACCCCTATTACGAAACTAATTTATACCTTTTATAAGAAAGCTATAACTTAATAACAACCTAAGGATACAGGGAAGGGGGAGAAGGGGGGGAATGGGTGGAGGGACGGGGATTCGAGGGTTCACTTCTGTGGTTCATCTTAGTTTCACTTTCTTGTCACATGAAGATAAAATACTCAGATAACAAGGATTGCCAAGAAAGAAAGGGTTTTTTTTTTTTTTTTTTTTTTTTTTTGGCAGTTTTGGCCAGAGCTGGGTTTAAACCCACCACCTCCAGAATATGGAGCCAGCGTACTACTCCTTTGAGCCACAGGAGCTTCCCAGAAAGGAAGATCCTGTGTCAGGAAATGAAAGATGCTTCTTCAAATTCATCTCTCCAACTAATGGATATCATAAGCTTTTAAAGTAGGGATCACATGTTCTTTGGTGTAACTAAAAAGGGGCTACTTAAAGATTGTGGGACATAATGATTCTCGAGGGTAAGAAGTCTGCCCAGGGGTCTTCAGAAGCTCAGCTTCTTTGTCTTGCAGAAAATCTACTATTTTTGTGAAGTAACCAGAAAAGTCACTTGGTTATTTAAGAGGGAGGACTGTTCAAAAAAAAAAAAAAAAGCATAGGTGTTATTAAAATTTGTTCATGGAGCTGGTTACAATAGTTCAATGAAACATTGGGTAGAGGCACAAAATGAAATATTTAGGGAAAAATAAGCAAAAGACATAAAGACAAGAAAAGAACAAAGACCATTCTTATTTTCACATGTCTATATAGAGAAACTCAAAAGAATAAACAAATCACTGCAACTAATAAGTGAATCTAGAAATCCAATGGTTAAAAGAAAATGGACTGAATTATTATAGACAAATAACAAACCATTCAAAAGAAAACATAAAAGCCTATTTATAGTAACTATGAATAGAAGTATACATATATAGGAGTAAGTTTTTGCAAAAGATATCAAGAATTCTAAAATAAAATTTCTTAAAATTTTGAAGACAAAATTTGAAAAGGTCTACAGAGAGAGATTATGTTCATGTGTATTTTTCCCTGTGTGATTACTTGTTATATATTTTGAGGTAAAATTTATGTACAAAAGTATGCTCGAATCTTAAGTATGCCATTTGATGAGCTTTGGCAATTCAACATTTTTGTAATCTAAATACGAATCAGGTGCAGATCAATCATCCCAGAAATATCTCTCTTCATTCCGCCCCCCTTTTCCCAAAGCTAAGCACAGCTTGACTTTTTTTTCCACAATAAATTAGTTTTCCTCTTCTAGTACTTCATGTAGTCATATGGGTTGCACCCATTTCTGCCTCGCTTTTTTCAATCAACATAAAGTTTTTGAGTTTCATCCTTGTCTTGAGAAATCAGCAGTCCATTTCTTTTGATTGCTAAGTAGTGTCTCTCTTATTTCAGGCTGTTCTAAAAAAATACCTGAGGCTTAGTAATTTGTAAACAATAACATTTATTGTTCATGGTTCTTGAGGCTAGAAGGCTCAAGATCAAGGCACCAGTAGATTCACTGTCTGGTGAGGACTTGCCGTCTTCATCAATGAGTTACTTTTTTGCAGCATTGTCACACAGTGGAAAAGGCAAGGGAACTTGCTTGAGCCTCTAGTATAAGTGCACTATTTTCATCTATTAAAGATGAGGTGCTCATGACTGATTAACTTCCCAAAGGCTCCACCTCTTAATACTGTCACATTGGGTACTAGTTCCAACATATAAATTGTGAGAAGATAAATTTTCAGACCACAGGGTAGTCTATTGTATGAATATATTACAGTTTGATAATCTTTTCTCCCATTGATGGGCATGTAGGCTGTTAGAATTTTTTAGATATTCTGAATAAAATCACTATAAACATTCTTATACAAGTCATTTTGTGGACATATTTTTATTTCTTTTGGGAAAACATCTTGGAGTGAGTTTGCTGGGTCATAGGATAATTGTATATTTAGACAGAAAATAAATGACCTAATCTTTTCCCCAAACACCTCACCAATATTGTATGGGAATTCTGGTTGCTCCATAGCTTGCCAACATTTGGAGTTGTGACTATTTTTAATGTTAGCTGTTCTGGGGAGTGTGTTACTTCATTTTATTTTATTGAATCTTTAATTGTTTTAGTTGATGTTTTATGATTGTACAGATTTAAGAGTATTATTTGATGTTTCAATATATTATCTATGTTGTATAATAATCCAATCAGTCCATTACCTATTGCATTTATCATTTCTTTGTGGTGAGAACATTTAAAAGCCTTTATTGTTCAATAAACAATTCAGGGTCTGGCAGAAGTAACTCCTTTTTGTGCTTGAGTGTGATATTGTTACGTTACAGAATTACATGTCAATAATGAAAATAATGCAAAGTACAAATAAGGGCACACATAATGCCCCCCCCATTTATCAGCTGGTAATCTACACCAATCTTTCATTAAAAATCATAAATATATAATTCCATAACATAACCATATCACATTCAAGCACAAAAGATTGTTACGTTTGCTGGACCCTGTAATTTTCTATTTAGCATTGTCATCATCCTACTGTGCAATAGAAGAACAGAATTTATTCCTTTTAGCTAATTGTAACCTTGTACCCATTGACCTACCTTTCCCCATCCATGGTTCTCCTCTCCCTTCCCTCATTCCTGCCAACCACCAGCACTCTACTCTCTGATCATGTGATATGAATTCATTCTTCCCCCCGTTTTTCTATATCCTTTTTAAAAATAGATCCCACACGTGAGTACAGTCATGTGGTACCTGTGTCTGGCTTATTTTTCTTATGATAATGTCTTCCAGATTCATCTATGTTGTTACAAAAGACAGGGTTTCTTTCTGCTTATGGCTGTATAGGATTACATTTTATATATATATATATATATATATATATATATACATATAATGCATTTTCTTTCTTCATTCATCTATGAATGGACACTTAGGTTGTGAACAGTGCTGCAATAAAGAGGGGGATACAGATATCTCTTTATTACAAGGATGTTTGAGGATGTTTTAAAGATTCAATATTTTTCAGTCCCATCTACACTGTTGGTGGAACTGCAAACAAATACAGCCTCTTTGGAAAGAAGTATAAAGAAGCCTCAAAGAATGAAAAATAGACCTTCTATTTGATCCTGCAATTTCATTACTAGGCATCTACCCAGAAGAAAAAAAATATTGTATCATAAAGAAATTGGCACTATATTGTTTTTTGCAACTAAATTTATAATCACCAAGATGTGGAAACAACCTAAATGTCCATAAACATAGGAATGGTTTAATAAACTGTGGAATGTTTATGCCATGGAATACTATTCAGCCATAAAGAACATGGAAAGTTTACATCTTTTGTATTAACATGCAGGGAGTGGAAACACATAGTAAAGTATCACGAGAATAGAAAAGCAGGCATCCAATGTCGCCAATACAAATATGAAGCCAATAGTCACACTAAACATGCCCACATGGTAGAAAACTCAACTCACATAAAGATGAGGAGAGGGAGGAAGGGAGAGAGGAAAAGAGAGGGTAATATCTTTTAAAATGCAAGGACAAACTGGGAGATTATACTCCTTCCAACCTGTACACTTACCTATGTGCAGAGTGGCTATGAAAATTAAGTATCAATCCTCCAAATATGTGTGCATTGAATACACACACATATTGTTTTTCAGTGCAGGTAAATTCAATAGGGAAAGGAATCTTTTTACCAATGAAAAATGCTTATCAGTTCAGTTGTGCATCTGTATCGAAAAAGAAAATGAGTCTCCTGCCTACATTACACAAATAGCATACCAAAAAATGTTTCTTTGACCTAAATGTAAACTGTAAAACTGAAACTTTTATAAAAAATCATAGGGGGAAATTTTTGTAACTTGAGGTATAGGTGCAAATATCTCCAGTATAACACACAGAATATAGGACTTCATTAAAAGTACTTGTTTCTTCAAAAGATAACATTAAGAAAATTAAAAGTTACGGACTGAAGGAAATATTCACAATACATGTCAGAAATGGGACGTCAGTCCAGAATATGGTAAGAATTTTAAACACTAACTAGTAAGATGATAACCAAATGAGAAAATGAACAAAAAAAAAAATCTGAACAGATGTTTCATAAAATAAGATTTAAGGACAGCCAATAAGTACTCGAGAAAATGCTCAGCACAGTTAGCCAGGAAGGAAATACAATTTAAAATACCACTGTAGACACACATCAAAGAAGATGAAATTAAAAAAGCAAATATTGAAAAGTTCTGATATTCTCACAAACTATTGGTGGAGATGTAAAATGGGGTAACTTTGAAAGTCAATTTCACACTTTCTAAACTTTAAACATATATCTACCCTGTGACCCAGCCATTTTATACTTAAAGATGTACTCCACAACAAAAATATAGGTCCCACAAAGACTTCCAAATGAATATGTGTAGCAGCTTTATTTGCCATACCCCCAAATTGGAAAAATTCCAAATACCATGGACAAATGAATGGGTAAACAAATTACAATACATTTATACAATGGAATAATATTAGTATTTAGCAAGTAAAAAAAAAGAAAAATGAATGCATAGATCTTAAGGTTATCATAAGTGAAAGAAAGCAGACCAGAGATGTGATTAAACATTATATCATTGCGTTTTCATAAAATTACAGGAAAAATTTAAACTAGTTTTAGTGACAGGAAACTGATAAATGAGTTAACTGGAGATGGTGGTTCCCAGAAAGATGGATTAAAAATGCACACAAATTTTTTTTGGAAGTGTTAGATTATAAAAACGATTACATAGAATATACATCTGTCAAAATTGATCATATTGTATACTTGAAACATGTACAGATAAATTTACATTAATTCAGGGTGGACATGAACTTCATGTGCAATTTAAAATAGTTTAACATAGTAAATTGCACATGAACTTTGTGGACACCCTGTATGTAATAATTACCAAAGTTCATAATATTAAAAAATATTTTCATGGTTTTTCCTAACTTCCTTTTTGCCGTCAAGGTTTCATCCAAAATGCAATAGTACATTTGGTTGCATCTCCTTAAACTCCTCTTGGCTATGAAAATTTCTCAGACTTTCCTTTATACTAGTGACCTTGACACTAGTGAAGAATATTATTCAGGTGTTTTGTATGCTGTCCTGGTGCTGGTATTTACTTCACATCATCCATAGAATCAGTTTTACTATCTGTTTATAGGAGGAAAATGAGAGTTAAAGTGCCATTGTGATTGCATTATATCAAGACTATATATTATCAATATAATTTATCACAGCATATGTTGACCTTGATTATTTGGCTGAGGTAGTAATTCCTTTATCGTGAAGGTCATTTCTTTTTTTATTCCCATTTCCATAGGGAACCTTCTGAAGTCATCACTACATGCAGTCCAATGGAAGGAGTGCAGATTTATGTTCCTCTTCTTTAAATATGGGATAGTTATTATAACATATAATTTAGTAATTATTTCAAATTCTTCTACATAGGAGATTTTAGTATCCCTCTCTGATTAATTTATTCAATCTTTATCACATCAGTAAGGATTTATGGTTACTTACTTCATCCTTCAGGTTATAATCCAGTGTTCTTTTGTTTATTTTATGTCTTAAATTGTTTCAGTTTGATTATTGGTAGCTCTTTCATTTCTGTTTCTCTGTACTTAGGTAGCACTGGTATGTGTGTGTGTGTGTGTGTGTGTATGCATGTTTACTTCTTACTTTATGGCACTAAAATTTGCTCCAGTTTGGTCTTGGATGTGTCCTGTCTCAGTCTTAGAATGAGCCATTTCTCCAAGAAGTTTTGTTTCTGTTGTTGGTTATCAGTATCAGAAATAAGTATTTGGGCCCTAGGTGTGCTTATTGCCATTTGGATGTCTTCTGGCTCTCTCAACTAGCAGAACAAAGAATTGTTTGTGTGTGTGCTAACCCAGGTGTATACACATAACTATATTTATTTCAATATGCAACCATTTGTATCTAATTAAGGTAATCTTCAGATTTGCTAATGTCTGCAACTTTGCTATAATTCTTGCAAAAATCTTCCTCTTCCTTATTGGCAAATTCTGACTCCAGTAGAAAAAAAAACCTCACTTCAACCACCTGTTACCCATTCACCTCACTGGTAATTTCCACTACCCATGTCAAGCAGTATCAGAATTGATAATTTTTCCCCTGTGGGAAATAGATTTCTTATCTAATGTACAGGGCTTATGGGCAGGATTTTTTGCTTTTATTCTAAACTTCATTCATTTACCAAGCTAATTAGGTCAGTACCTTTCCCACCACCCTCTTCACTGAAATTATTTCAGGCATCTGTCACACAGTTAGATTGTTTTGTTATAGTTTGTGCTTCTGAGAATTCCCTAACCTTCTGATTATTTTTAGGTACATATAATAAAAGTACTTCTGTTCTGTGAAGTTTGTTTTTCCAATTCTTCACAAATGCATATTTTTATGCGTCTCCCTGTCTCATTATATACTTCCCTATTCATGTATGAACGAAGTTTTATTTCTTCCTCTCCAAATCTGTATACCTTCTACTACTACTACTTTTATTATTTCACTATCTAGAGATTTTAGTATGCTGTTTAAAAGAAGTGGTGATAGAAAAACATATGCCTTGTTCCAAATTTTAGGGTGAAAACCTTCATTTTTTTCTCTTCATTATGACTTAGATGCAGGGCTCTTTTGGAGATTTTCTTTAACAACTTGAAGAGCTTTTTGTCATTTGTTTTTGAAAGGGGGATTGATTTTGTCAAATAGTTTTACTACATTAACTAATACAATCATGATGCTTTTCATCTTGAGTCTATCGATGTGATGGGTGATATTGATTTTCAAATATTGATTTAGTCCTTAACTGAATAAAATCCATATTTATGTAATATAATGTTCTTTTTATGAATAATAGAATTTTATTTGTTAGCAATTTGAACTTTATGCATCTACATTCATGACAGATATTAGTCTATGTTTACTTTTTTTTGCAGTTTTTTTCTTTTATTAATTGATAGCTGTATACATTAATGCAAACATGGGGTACATTGTACTGTTTTCATATACAATTTGAAATACTTTCATCAAGCTGGTCAACATAGTAGGTTTGAACCCACCACCTCCGGCATATGGGGCCAGTGCCCTACTCCTTTGAGCCACAGCACCGCCCATGTTTACCTTTCTTTTGACATTTTTAGTCTGCTTTCATTTTAGGAATACCAGTCTCATAGAATAAACTAGGAAATGTTCCATCTGCTTCTATTTTCTGAAAGACATTGCAGAGAACGGATATCATTTATTTAAATGTTTTCAAGAATTCACCAGTGAAACCATCTGGGCCCTTTTTAATTTGTGATATTAGTAATGTATTTTTGCTATGATTTTCCTGATGACTGGCTATGGGTGTATCAGTTTCCTTAATCTTTCTAGAGATAATATTTTTATTTTATTGATTTCTGCATGTTTTCTATATTCAGTTTATTTGACATCTTTTTAAATTTGCATTATTCCATTTCTTCTTTTTGCTTAGTTTTAAATTGTTTTTATCTTCCAGTTTTATAAAGCAAAAGTTTAAATTATTTGTTATATATTTATGTTAGAATATATGCACATAAGCGTATACAATTTCCCTCAACACAGTTTTCACTGAGTCTTGCACATTTGGTAAATTTATTCCTATTTTTGTTTAGCTCAAATATAGTTTTGTAAAATTTCTCTTAAAAATTTTTCTCTTATTTATGTGTTATTTAGACTTGATAATCTCTAAATAGTTGGGGGTTTTCTAGGTACCTTTCTGCTAATAATTTTCTGTTGGTTCAATGGGGGTATGTGAACATACTTGGGATTATTTCTATACTTCTCCATTGTTAACATGTATTTTATGGCTCAGAATATGGTCTATCTTCAAATTTTCACGTGAGTTTGAGAAAAATGCTTATTGTGACATTGACAAGTAAGTATTCTATACATACAATCAGAACAAACAGATTGATGATGCTCTTTAGGTTACCTATATCTTCATTGATATGCTGTCAGCTTGATTTGTCTGTATCTTTTTGCACTTTAATCAGTTTTGCCCACGGATTATTACATTATTCTCTGTTGTTAAGTTCATACATTACTGACTGCTATGTGTTTTGGAGAGCTGACCTTTTATTATTATATAATGACCATTTTATTTCTCATCATTTTCCTTAATCTAAAGTCTGCTTTGTTTAACATTCATGTAGGTGGCCCAACATTCTTTGAGTTAGGTAGAATTGCTTGTATTTTTTATGACTTTAATTTTAATATTTATATGTTTTTATATTGAAATTTTGTTTCTTATATATAGGTGTATCTAGGAGTTTTCTTTTATTATGAAAATCTTTGTCTTTTAATTAGTGTATTCCAACAGTTCAAAGATGAAAGCCTGCTTGATGTCATTTGCTTAATATCTACCACATTTGTAATTGTTTCCTATTTACTCCATTTATTCTTTAGTTTTTCTTTCTCCCCTTTTTCTTTTCTCTGTCTTCTCTAGATTTAACTGAGAATATTATATTATTCCAGTCTCTCTTATCTCTTAGAATATCAATTACACCACATTAAAGTGTTTAGTGCTTTCTCTGAACTCTCAGGATATATTTAGAATTAATCCAAGCTCACTTTCAATTAATACTATATTGGTCATAGGTAGTTCAAGTGGCTTAAGATGATGTTTTCCCAATTCTTCAGTCTCATCCCTGATACTATTCCAAGTATATACTGTTTTCTATTTATCCCCATCCTTAAGATTGTAGCACCTTTTTACTGCTATTGCTATTAATAAGAGGTCATTCATTAAATCAGCCAATACTAAATATCAAAGCTTTTTGAAAATTTTACGTACATTAATTCTTTTCTAATGATTTTAATTTCTTTACTTGAATTTAAGTCTCCTACCTGTATATTTTTCCTTCTCCCTTTAGGATTTCTTCTAACACTGTTGCAGAACAGGATTATTTAAATTTCTAGTGATGTCTCTTTTAGGTTAACTGATAATTCTGATGCGCTGTGTTGCCATGACTCTTCATATTTTGAGTTAGCAATTGGTCCCATAATCTTATTTCACCGAGTAACAAGGTCATTAGTTTTCAGGAGTTTTTTATATTTATATTTTTTTCATACTGCAAGGATAGGAATGAGGATTTATAAACTTTTATAAATTTGAACTAAAGTGGAAATCCTTATATATATTTTAACCCAAAATTTTCCACTAAATATTTAGATACTTTACTATGTATATCTACATCTATAGAAAAATATCAATATGAATAAATGAGTAGGCAGATTTTTAGATAAGTGTAGATAGATATAGATGTAATGGAACCATAGTCATGAAATTTCTGAGGACACTGCATAAGATAATGAATACTTTTCTATTAGAAGTTTAAATATCGGCTCGGCACCTGTGGCTCAATCGGCTAGGGCACCAGGCATGTACACCTAGGGTGGCAGGTTCGAATCCCCAGCCCAGGCCGCCAAACAACAATGATGGCTGCAACCAAGAAATGGCCAGGCATTGTGGCGGGCGCCTGTGGTCCCAGTTACTTGGGAGCTGGAGGCAGGAGACTTGCTTGAGCCCAGGAGTTGGAGGTTGCTATGAGCTGTGATGCCATGGCACTCTACCCAGGGGGATAGCTTGAGGCTCCATCTCAAAAAAAAAAAAAAAGAAGTTTAAATATCAACATAATTTGAACTAAGATCTGATTAAATGAATGAATTTTAAGGTGTACTGTTAAGACTACAGCTATTAGTTGAAAGGGGAAAAATATTAATTCTTCAGGAGAGATCATTTTTATGAATTACGTATGCTCATTTGGCATTTGAAATTGTTATATGTTCTTGAAAGTGAATACAAAGTGTTTTACACATAAATGTATAAATGTAGAAAATACTGATGATAAAGTAGACCTTTCTCCTACAAAATTTAGTTATAAATGTTTTTGTCAATTCTATAACATAGTTCTTGTAACATTTTTGATAAAACATTTAAAACTAAAAGACAGGTTTATAAAGACAACTGTACACTGACACACAAATAAGCAACTTAGATCTCATACTGTATCCTACTATTGCTTTGAATTATATACAGCAAAATAAGCAACTTAGATCTTATACTGTATCCCACTGTTGCTTTGAATTATATACAGCAAAGTTTTCTATGTAGAGGGATATAAAGGGAATAGTTTAAATTTTGCTGTTCATGAATTTCTGTCATAATTATTCAACTTTATAATTAGAGGATAAAGGCATTCATAGCACATAAATTAATGTCTCTGGCCCTTCTCTGAAGAAGCAGCAACCTGCATTTGGCCTATAAGCTTTGACTTGTCACATGGGTGTGAAATACTCATATTCTGTGTGGTTGATCAAAGATAGTGTTAGGCACTATACGTATAAAATATAGTATTGCCCCTTAATCAATGAATTCAGGTTTGAGGATAGGTTTGTTACCTTAAGCCAAGTCATACACATTATACCAGATTTTTTGGGACTCTCACCATTATCATTGCCCTGTTTTTTACTTGATAAAGTGACCAGTGACCTTGGTAGTGACACAAGCCAGAGCTTTTCTTATTGGATGTCTCGCTTCTTTCTAAATGCATAATTTTCTTTGAAATTGTCTTCTCTGTCTGCTCTTATGAAATCACTCTGAATGAATTTTCACTTTTCTTGTTATTTCTGTTTATGTGACATTAACTCTACTCAAACACATTTGCCTTGTTTTCATTCCTAGTGAAAATGTTGTTCCTCAAAACTCAGGTAAGCTTTTCCTTGGTATTTCCTCCAATAGGCCATGATTGAAATTTTATTTTCCTTAAGCTCAGTGTTATTATTAGTGTTCCAAATTCATGTGCACAATTCTTAACCTGCATTACATTGGGTTTATTTCTATCTATAATATCTGTTATAGATACTGAGTTTTTGTTGTGGGTATCTTCATTTTATTTATTCTTTGCTCCTTGGTTTGTCATATCATTTTAGCATATATTTAACCCATAAACACTTGTGAAGAGATTACTAATTTAAGTGATTTACAGTATTAATCATTGACATAAGAAGTAGGGTTGTCTGGTTTGGAGAATAAATGAAATCTATCCAATTTTGGACATATTAATTAGAGGAATAAGGCTTTCTAGTAAACAATCCAGTTGAGAGCTATGTTTATGTCTCCGAAAAAATACCTTTCTTATTGATCATCATATTTCTAACATATATTATATATACACCCTATTATATAAGGAATAAGATATTATTGACTATTGTGATGGTTGTGTTCCATTCGTTACTTCATTAAATACTTACCTTGACCTTATAAAGTACATTAATAATTTTCCTTACTTAACATATAATAAAACTAGTAATATATAAAACTTAAAATAAAATTTATTTAGCTATTAGTGATGGAGGCAGTATTTAAACTAGACATTTTCTCATCAGAATTCTACTTAAGTATCACGTATAGCCACTCAGAACAATTTTATTGAATAAGTGGGTAGAAATATATGATTATTGTACAATTAAAATAGCACAACTATTTGCTGTCTAATCACATACAAAAGTTAATAAAATATATTCAATAATTCAAAAAATAAAAATTTGACTGTAGAAAACAAATACAAAATCCTAAGTTTTAATGAGTTAATTCATTTCAGACCAAAATCATATCTATGTCATATTTTAAAAACATATAATAATGTTGAACAAAAATCAACAATTTTTAACTCAAACCCCCCCCCATCTCATGAACATGATCTATAAGCAAAAGCATGTTTTAAAAAGAGCATGTAGATACATACTTTTTAAAAAACACTTTCTGTGCTCTGTGCAAATTAAAATTAAGGTTCTTAGCTAGCGAATCATTTTAGTTCTAGCACTTAATAAATATGGCCAAAATTTATTATTTCCTGAAGCTAAAGAAAAGGAGATTGCAGATTCTTCAAATTATACTCAAAGTTTGAAAGTGTAGTCATAATATTACCAGGCTACAATGGTTGTACATTAGTCAATCAAAAGCAACAGTCCTCATTTGGGGTTTTGTCAAAATATTGTAATAGAATTTATCAGGTATAAGGAATGAGAAAGACTCAAAAAATCTCCTCCAATATCTATAATAAGAAGACCAGACAAGCAGGAACAAAATATAAAATATCAAGAAGAATGAGTTTACTTGTTCATAAAATAAATAAAAATCCTAAGACTTCTGCACAAGAAATGTTATCAAGCAGAAATTAACAACATGCATTCTAAACCCAGGATTTTGTGTTCACCTTCTGCATTGCTACCTTTTAAATGAGTAACCTTTTCCAATTTATATAACCTTTCTATGCCTCAATTTCCTGATTGTTCAATGAAAATGATAATAACACCAATCACACAGTATGATTTTTTTGGATTATAGAGGACTCTAGTCATTTTTTGAGGGTTATGCCATTGTTATGATCTCTATGAGCATCTTGGAAGTAATGATTTTTACTCCAGACTTTTACACCAGTATGTGCAGAGCTGGAATTGGAAAAAAAAGTGTGTTATAAATTCCAGAGTCTAATATGCTGAAAAGTTTTAAATGATTATAATAATTGACCTTGTCTTTTTACATTTATGAATATAACACATTTACTTGATTACATAGAACATAAAATAATAATAATTAACAATCATTGCTAATATTTATAAAAATACTCTAATAAGGCATTCCATTATTTCTAAAAGAAAGAAAGAAAAAACATTAAAAACTTAAAATAAATAGAATAAAAGAATGGACAACATCAAATATCGCTGATACAAAGCATAGCTAAATCAAGAGATAATATTTTGGAAAGAAGGTGGTGACATTGTTCACATACCATAACTTCCTGAACCACAAATATGAATTTCTGTTTAAGTGTTTTACTCTTCAGAAATTTTCTTATGTGAGAGAAAGAGACTCACCACTCAGTCATGAATCTGCTTGGTTTTAACACCATACACCAGGGGATTGACCGTGGGGGGTACTAGAAGGTACAAACTTGCAGAAATTATGTGGACGCTTGGAGGTACCTTCTTGCCTATGCGGTGAGTCAGGAAACTAAACAGTGCAGGTGTGTAGGAGACAAGAACAGTGAAGACATGGGCAGCACAGGTGCTCAGTGCATTAGAGCAGGCATTCTGAGAAGAGAGCCGAAGACAGCCTCAAGGATTTTAATGTAGGATGTGGCTATGAGTCCTAGGTCCAATATCATCACTGAAAGAGCCACAGAGAGTCCATAAACTCTGTTAATGAAGGTGTTGGCACTGGCCAACTTCACCACAGTCATATGCTCACAATAGGCATGATTGATGATGTATTTGGTATAATATGGTAGCTTGTAAATGAGAATAGGACCAGGAAAAACCAAAAATATTGCTCGGATTACAACAAGTAGACCCATTTTAATGACCATTGGTGTTGTCAGGATGGTTGTATGATGCAGTGGGATGCAAATAGCTACATAGTGGTCAAAAGCCATGGCAACTAGAAGTGAAGACTCAATAATGCAAAATTTGTGGGTTAAATACAATTGTGCTAGGCAGACATTAAATTCAATCCAATGTGCATCAAACCAGAAGATGCAAAGCATCTTGGGTGCTGTGGAAGAGGCAAGAGCCATGTCATTCATTGCCAACATGCAGAGGAAGAAATACATAGGCTGGTGAAGACATGGCTCTAGCTTGACAGTGACAATGATTATGGTGTTCCCCAGCAAGCTCAGAAAAAACAGGAGGTAGACAGGGATGCCAATCCAGCAGTGAAAATATTCCAAACTAGGAATACCAACCAAGAAGAAAGATGAGATGTGATATATGTTGCATTGTCTCCCATGTTAAAACTTGAGAGGTTGCATGTTTAGCATGAAGTAACCAGGAAAAGCAGGATCACAAAGTGACTCTTCCATAATCCTCCCTTTTGGGGATCTAGATATGCGGTATTAAAGGCTAGCTAAAGAGCTGAGTCTTCTCCTACATCTTTGTAAGTCATCCAGTAAACCACTTTATCATTCTGAGATCCAGCATCCTTTCCTGCAAATGAAAAGTTTAAGTGTTTTTTTCTGAGTTTTGTTATTGCTTATATTTCTGCTATATAATTTTTATTCCCCATAAGAGAAGCAGTTAGCTACAAGATAATCTCATCTTTGTGCCAAAGCCAGCATCTAGGATATAAATAGTTTTAGTAAATGGTCTTAGAATAAAGATAACTTATTGTTATCAAGAAAATTGAGATAATCATTTTTTTAAGCAATTGATATTCTTAGGTGGCATAACTTAATTAGAAATTCAGAGTAAGCTCTCAAAATGTTAAACAATGTGAATGAAGTTTATCAAAATTAAAAACTATAAAATGCTTTATCATCAGTCACAGGTAAACTTATATCACTTTTAAATTAACTCATTAAGAATATTTGAAAATCGTTAGGGTAACACAACCATATAAAAATAATGAAAGATTTTATTTTTTTTTGTGCTGTCAAGTAATTTAAAATAAATATATACACATAGCATTACTTCACTTGCTATTAATTATTAATATATTTCTTGTAATACATGGCTCTTTCTGTAGACTCAGACTTGCCTCTGTCTCTTAAATTTATCTGCATAATTAGGACAAAGAACAAAGGACTATAATTCCATCTTTTGGATCTTAGCAGTAAGGTAGCTACTATGACTTTATTTCCTAGTAATTAATTTAAAATCACATCAAAGAGTCATATAATATTTCAGAAAAATTCAGAACTTAAACTCTCAGAAGAATATACAAAATTAGAGATTTGGAGATTAACAAATAATACAGGAAGCCTATAATCAATTTAATCAAAATCAACAAACAGAGAAGTTTCAAGGTACAAACATTTTTAAAGATTTATTAAACTTAATCCTTTTGCAAATATTAAATGACCATTTTTCATTTGAAAACTTGGTTTTCCAAGTTCCATTCATAGGTTTCTGGAGAAGCATACATATAAGCAGAGAGTTATGGCTTCAAAAAATCAACTGAATCTACTTGGAGCTATACAAATAGATAAGTCAAGTATCATTGCTTAGGTTTGCAAACAAACATGATAGTACTGATAATTAATGTAAATATTTTAAAATATTTTTAAATTCTCTTATAGTTTTCAATAAATCAGCTTGTAAGATGTAAATATGTCTATTATATCCCAAAAGAAATGAGGTGAAGTGCCTTCCACTTAAATAGAAGAAGCTCCAGTAGGCACCCTAGAAGGGAAACACCAAGAAATCTGCAGAGATCACACCCAAATTATGATCTGCATATACAGTCACTCCTCCCTCCTAGAAAGTCTTCTCTGTCTTCTCTTAGGCTTAGTTTCAATAAAATTTTGGATACATTTATTTATTTCTATAAAGTCATTCTTAACCTAATCCTCAGTAGGTAGTCCATCGGAACAACTGGAATATTTTCCTAGATCTCTCTTACTTCCCATTGACAATGTTGTACCATCTGTAATAATTCATTCTTCCTGACATCCTGGAGTTTGACAATTTGCTTGTTTCCAAGTCAGTCAGCATAGTCCCTTTCCTGAAATCTGCTTCTTCAGAGAAGATGACTATGTCAGAACACCACGCTGTTTTCTATGGCATCTTCATTGAATGTATCACATATTATATATTAATGCATTTTAATAATAATTAGTAAAGATTTCTCCAACCCAATTCAGTAAGTTGTTCCATTCTCTCCTTGCATTTTTTTTATTTGGTGGCAAGAAGATCCACCCAGCCACACATTAAAGGAAGAAATCGCAGATCCACCCTTTTCTCCTCTCTGTTCAACTCTAACATTTCAGACAAGTACTCATTGAGTCTGTATCATACAGTGGTGCTCTTACCACAGTCTTTGCATTTGCTCATTGTGTTAGTCTCCTTCCCAAGATGGTGAGCACCAAAAAGAAGGTACTGAATTCCAGGAAAGTCACAATAAAATTCAGAGAACAGCTGATGCTTCTGCCCATCTTGTACAGTCTTTTAAGAAAGATTTTTTAATCTTGTTACTCAAGCTTCTGAGCCTGTAGAGATGTTCAGGCTATGCACAATAATTGTCTACCCTCCTTTTACTGCAGTTGCCTTCTTAGAATTTGTTCCTTCAAAATTATTTCTTTTTTTTTTTTTGAGATGGAGCCTCAAGCTGTCCCCCTGGGTAGAGTGCCATGGCATCACAGCTCATAGCAACCTCCAACTCCTGGGCTCAAGCGAGTCTCCTGCCTCCGCCTCCCAAGTAGCTGGGACCACAGGCACCC
>CAUYQV010025446.1:0-26905 GCA_963574575.1 Galagoides demidoff | reverse complement strand
CTATTTTTGGTAGAGACAAGGTTTGGATCTTGCTCAGGCTTGTCTCAAACACATAAGCTGAAGGAGCCCTCTCACCTCAGCCTCCTAAGAGTGCTGACATGAGGTATTGTGCCCAGTTTTGAGTTTCCTTTGCTAAACCTTCTTTTTTTTTTCTTTTTTTTTTTTTGAGACGGAGCCTCAAGCTATCCCCCTGGGTAGAGTGCCATGGCATCACAGCTATTTGCAACCTCCAACTCCTGGGCTCAAGCGAGTCTCCTGCCTCAGCCTCCCAAGTAGCTGGGACCACAGGCGTCCGCCACAACGCCCGGCCATTTTTTGGTTGCAGCCATCATTGTTGTTTGGTGGGCCTGGGCTGGGGATATGAACCCGCCACCTTAGGTGTACGTGGCTGGCGCCTTAGCCGATTGAGCCACAGGCACTGAGCCTCCTTTGCTAAACCTTAAGATGATTCTCCTGTTTCCTTTTGGAGTTTGAAGGTAAAAACAAACATACCTGAAGATAATGCTAGATTTCTATACATAGAAACCAACTTCAAAAGTGACCCTTATGTAAACAGATAATTCTAAGGGGGCTACAATTAAAGACAGATGTACAAGAATGTTCATTATATTGGGTGGCCCCTGTGGCTCAGTGAGTAGGGCGCTAGCCCCATATACTGAGGGTGGCGGTGTTTGAACCCAGCCCTGGCTAAACTACAACAAAAAAATAGCCAGGTATTATGGTGGGCGCCTGTGGCCCCAGCTACTCGGGAGGCTGAGGCAAGAGAATCGAGTAAGTGCAAGAGCTGGAGGTTGCTGTGAGCTGTGACACCAGGGCACTCTACCAAGGACAACAAAGTGAGACTCTATTTTTAAAAAAAAAGAATGTTCATTATAGTCATCTATAGAAAGATTGATCCAGTAAGAAAATATTTTATTTTATTTTATTTTGAGACAGAGCCTCAAGCTATCCCCCAGGGTAAAGTGCTATGGCATCACAGCTCACAGCAACCTCCAACTCCCGGGCTCAAGCGAGTCTCCTGCCTCAGCCTCCCAAATAGCTGCGACCACAGGCACCCGCCACAACGCCCGGCCTTTTTTTGGTTGTAGCCATCATTGTTTGGCAGACCCGGGCTAGATTCGAACCAGCCAACTTAGGTGTATGTGGCTGGCGCCTTAGCCACTTGAGCCACAAGTGCCAAGCCTGTGAAGTTTTTTGAGACCAAGTCTTACTCTGTCATCGTGGGTAAGGTGCCATGGTGTCATCATAGCTCACAGCAATCTTAAACTCCTGGGCTCAAGAGATCCTCTTGCCTCAGCTGCCTGAGTAGCTGGGACTACCATGATGCCTAGCTAATTTTTCTATTTTTCATAGGGACAGGGTCTGGCTCTTGCTCAGGCTGGCCTTAAATCCTGAACTCAAACAATTCACCCATCTAACAGAGTGCTAAGATTATAGGTGTGAGCCACCATACCTGGTCTTTTAATAGTTTTTTGCTTGCCTGAAATGTGTATACATGTATCCAACAAAAGACTTATATCTAGAATTTCCAGGAAACTCAAGAGCAGGAAAAAAAATGAAAAATTGGGCTAAGTCATTTGGAAAAAGTGTAATATTAAAATTAAAGAAATTGGCTCGGCGCCTGTGGCTCAACTGGCTGGGGCACCGGCCACATACACCTAAGGTGGCGGGTTTGAATCCAGCCCGGACTGCCAAACAACAATGATGGCTGCAACCGAAAAATAGCTGGGCGTTGTGGCGGGCGCCTGTGGTCCCAGCTACTTGGGAGGCTGAAGCAGGAGACTCACTTGAGCCCAGGAGTTGGAGGTTGCTGTGAGCTGTAATGCTACAGCACTCTACCCAGGGGGACAGCTTGAGGCTCTGTCTCAAAAAAAAAAAAAAAATTAAAGAAATTGGCTTGGCACCTGTGGCTCAAGTGCCTAAGGTGCCAGCCACATACACCTAAGGTGGCAGGTTCGAATCCAGCCCAGACCTGCCAAACAACAATGTCGGCTGCAACCAAAAAATAGCCAGGCTTTGTGGTGGGCGCCTGTGGTCCCAGCTACCTGGGAGGCTGAGGCAGGAGACTCGCTTGAGCCCAGGAGTTAGAGGTTGCTGTAAGCTGTGAAGCCACGGCACTCTACCCAGGGGGATAGCTTGAGGCTCTGTCTCAAAAAAAAAAAGAAAAGAAATAGGCTCAGCAGATATAGATCAGTGGCTAGGGAGCCAGCCACATATACTGGAGTTGGCGGGTTTGAATCCAACCCAGGCCTGTCAAACAGCAAAGACAACTAAAACCAAAAAATAGCCGAGCATTTTGGCGGGGGCCTGTAGTCCCAGCTACTTGGGAGGCTGAAGCAAGAGGATCACTTGAGCCTAAGACTTAGAGATTGCTGTGAGCTGTGATGCCACTGCACTCTACCGAGGGCCACTGAGTGAGACTCTATCTCAAAAAATAAATAAGGTAGCACCTGTAGCTCAGTGGTTATGGTTATACAACAGCAATTAATCAAGTCTCAGTGAGTTTTCCACCATTGTTCATCTACTGAGAACTTGGGGGCATTGTGAAACTTGGGACTTTTTTCCTTGTACCTGAAGCTTGTTCTTGGCAACTCTAGGAGGAAGAAGGGGGCCTGGGAACGTGTTCTCGGCCACCCTGGGGTGAGGAGGGACTTGCCTTGTTCCTGGAGTCCACTCTGGGGGGAGAAGGGAGGAGGAGGGCACTGGTCTGGAGAGAGCGGGGCGGGGGGAACAGGTTGGGGGGGGAACAGGAGTGGGCAGGGGAAAGGGCTGGGTTACAACAAAAGCTGTTCAATGCACAAGTTCTGACAAATTAACTTTGTGTGCACTTCCTAGGAAAAGTAGTCTAGTGACCCTGATTAGGTCCTTTCCTAAAGAAAGAATCATCAACATACCTTTCTACCTTTCTTTCTTTCTTTCTTTTTTTTTTTTTTTTTTTTTGCAGCATTTTGGCTGGGGCTGAACCCACAACCTGTAGCATATGAGGTCGGTGCCCTGCTCCTTTGAGCCACAGGCACCACCCAGCATACCTTTCTTTTCAGGGAGGGATCTGCCTGCCTGCAGACCCCACGCTAATTATTTAATAGAAAGAATCTGTTAAGTTAGTTATAAAAGCACTGGGAAGAACAACCAACAGGTGAAGGAACTTCAAGACTTGCAAGTGTTGGAGAGAGCACAAGAGGAGCTGGGGTCAGCAGTGGAGGTAGGAGCCACATGGCCCTTCTCAGTGGGAACTGGATCGTGCAAGTGGAGCCAAGAGCAGTCACGGCCTCCCTGGGAGTGCTGGAGAAGGGGGGAGAGACGCTGGCTTTTCTTTATCCTCCCACCCTTCCGTCCTCCATGGTTCCCAGGGTAGGACAGGTAGTTCCCAGGGTTCACCACCATGGAATTTGGGGCAGGGGGAGTGTGAGAGGTTGACTGGAGGGCAACCAACCAAATGATCAGTAAACCTCACCCTTAGTGTTGGGCTGAGAAAAAAAAATGAGGTTGGTGAATTTCTGCCTCCAAGATCAAAGGGAAGAAAGCAATTATGTAGAGTTTCAGATGATAGCAATAAGGAGTGAGGTCTTGGAGAACAAAGATTATTTTTATTGAGAACTATGTTTGGTTTTGAAGCTTTTTAATATCCCTGTTTTTATTTGATTTTATTTATATTCTTTGTGGTAGTAGATTCTTTTAATAAAATTACAGAAAGGAGAGGAGACCTATGGAGAACACCTACCTCCAAATATTCTGGGGGGGGGGGAAGTTTCTAGTCATGGAAGTAATCATGGAGGATTTTAAGGGGATGAAAACAGGCAAATCTAGTGAAATTATAAATTATGACAAAATAAAAACAAAGTAGAGGTGAAATAGAACCCTTTAGTAACTCCCCTTCTAAAGTTCTGCTTTCCGTGATGAGCACGCTTCTTGGTTTCTCTTCCAACTTAAAGTCATTGATTTTTCTAAAGTAGCATCTACCCTGGACAAGGCAAGTCATGTTATTTTCTCTATAAGCATCATAATCTTGGAAGATTTGTTTAATAGAACAAATATAAAGTCTGTCATTCAGAGTTTGACAAGTCGCATTTTGCAAAATTTGTTGTGAATTAAGGTTTTTTTTTTTCAAAAGGGACATTAAAGTCAAAACTTTGCTAATTCTGAATTCAATTCCATGATTTGTGATTTTTGTAGACAAGCCAGATTTGAGCTTGCCGTCTGCAAGTCTGAAGTTTATAATGCATATATTTTAATTTTTTTTCTCTAGAGATCCTATCTGTCTTTATCAGCTTAAGCAAAGTAAAATTTTCCATGCAGGTTATCGTGAAGAATCCTTTACTTCTAAAGATACTGTTAGAAACTATTTTCTAATTATAAAAGACTTTGGGGGATGAGTATTGGATTTATTTTAAGCATAAATTCTAAAAATGCTTCTTATTTCTAATTTTACTCTTTATCACACTCATTTGCTTTCCTTTTGCAATCCTGAGACATGTTATTGATCTTTCCCATGCTAAATTTTTGAAAATTAGTAAAGCTGAAAGTCATTTTCAGAAATTCAAATTTGTGCTTTAAGAATATTCATGCTTCATAATATCAATGAAGGGACTATTTCAGTAATTAAAACTCTACAGATTGCTAGATTTACTAAGTGTTTTATACTTTTCTCATTTTACTTTTGTGTGTATTATTGCACCAGCACTGTGGAGTGACTCCAGAGCTTTAATTTTTTTCATAAGGGAAAACATTGCAGGTCCGAGAAGCTGTAACTTTCATCTGGTATTCAACAGCGTGCCTGATAGTAGCTGTCCAGAAAATGTTTGCTTCTTTCTATTTGCTGCCTTGTGCTTGTTACATTGTCTGAGTCTAGAAAAAAAAAGCAAACAAAACATAACTGTAGAGAAATTGCCTTGCCTCTCATAGGGTTCTTTGACATCTTTCAGCAGTAGATAAAATAACAGCTTTTAAAGCAGCAAATGAGCTCACTGCCAATACGCCCTCTCTGGTAATTGCAAAACAGTATAGTTGTCATTCACGGAGATGAGGTGCAGAAACTTATGACGTGAGTGAACGAGCAGGCACAGAATGAGAAGCCCAAGTATTTGAATGGTGATTTCCTCTCAAAAGCCAACGATATGGTGTATCTGAAGAACTCCTCACTGGAAGGACTACAGAACACTTAGAAATGTTTATCTAGTTAAGATGAAGTCTTGTTTCTCATGGAAGCAAAGCAGTTATTTGTCTCCTCTGTTAACATTTTTGTAAAAGAGTTTCTTTCTCTTTCCTTTCTCCCCATTCCTCAGTCCCAAGATTTCTATACGTCATCATTCACATTAGAATGGTACCTTCCGATTGGATAGCGTGTATTGACATCTCCTTTGGGGCCAAGCACCATACAAGGAACAGAACTAGGCACATACCCTGCCCTTGGAAATTCAGATGGGTTCTTAATGCAATGCAATGGCTTTGTCATTATCACAGTAATTGCTTTCCTATCCATCATTTCATAAATTTTTCACCAGCATCTTGGAGGATAGTACTAGTGTTTGAGTGAGATTAAATATGCTTAATGTTACTTAGAGATGGACTGACATTTAGATGTGAGCTCTGACTCTTTGTTCCAGGGCAATGTTGGTTTTGTGGGATGGTCCACGTGGATCTATAGAACTTCCTCTCCTCCTAGGAAATTTCACCCTTCCCTTGCTGTCACAGCTTCCACAAACTCTACTCCAAGGGATATGAGGATTCACCTTCTCTCCCACCCTTTGGGAAAACCTGATATGATGAGGATAGTGGCTGTAATGGGCTGTGTGCCTTGGTCCACTGCAGAGGTTGGAAAGGTCAAAGAACAACCTGCTATCTTCTAGTCTCCTTTGCAGGTGGGTTCTAAGTATAATTTACTTTCGCTGATATGATATACTCATCTCAGATGGGGAAGGTAGGAGTGAGGTGGAGGCTGCCTTCCATAGCTGCTACTTTCCATCAGCAAAAGCCTCCAGAGCCCTGGTCTTTGCACCACAGTCTTCTGGTTGCAGCCATGATGGAAGGCAAATTTCTAAGTCTAGCAAGGATATAAGAATCTGGTGAAAACTTTAGACTCCTTACTAAAAAAATATACCTAAATATACTCAGGGATGTGCAAAATATTTTGAGTAAGTTTACCTCATTGCTATTATTGGTGTCTCAAAATTAACTTAAATCTGCTTTTTCATAATTTGAATTCATTTTGGTAAGTTCATCAGACAACATTATCATGGCCACAGGGTAACTGAGACACTGGGATGATGAATAAAAATACTCTTTCTTTGTCTAAATTGCTGACAACGGTCAAAAGCAGGCCAATTGCAGACTTATATCTTTAGTTGAGTGAGGCAAAAATGGGGGGAATTTTTATTTACATTTGCTAATCATTCATTCCAGTCGGAGGACTTTAGTGAGACTGATGGGTAGATTCTGACATGGTCTCACCCTTGCCCATTTGACATGATGAGCCATATTTATTGACCCAATAAGTTGTCTTTAAAATAGACATAATCAATTTCTGTTGTCTGCTATTCCAATTTCTAATACTTTGTTTAAATTTACCCCAAAGCTAAGTGGCTTGGAATAATCCCTTTCTTCTATGCATGACTTTGTGAGTCAGGAACTGGGGAAGGGCTCAACTGGTCTGTTTTTACTTGGAGTTCTTCATGCAGTTGAAAGTCAGATGTCAGACCACAAAATGCTTAAGAAGCCTGGACTTCCAAGGCAGCTCACATCACTGGCAATTGCTCTTGGCTGTTGGCTGTGAACTCAGCTGTGCTGCCCTGCAGAAGCCTTCCCATGGCCTTTCCAGGCAATCTCCAAGTTGACAGCATCTTCCATGGCTGGCTTCCTCCAGAGTAAATATCCCAAGACAGTGAGCCATGGTTCCTCTCTATGGGAAGGTTGATAAGTTTGGGCATTAAAAAAAAAATCACCCTATTCTTCCCTCTGATCATGAATTATTTTTACTTTCCCACTTGCAAAATATGCTCCCTTCCTCCCCCAAACCTCCCAAAGTCATGTCCACTAAGAATGCTGTGAGAGTCTAAAGCAGTGGGCTGAGGATCTCATCCACTAAATTAAGTTCAAATGTAGATGAGGAGGGTCGGGTGTTGTTCTTTTGCCACAGGTTTTCTTGATTTAAAAAAACCTAATGAACTAAAGAAACATCTGACACATCCAATATCCAGTGCAGACACAATGATCAGATAAATACAATAAATACTCTAATTCCAGAAAGAGGGGAATGGAGACGTGTAATGGCCACTGAGCTGCCTTACTCTGAAGTCCACACAGGCACTATTCACTTGTGTCCTCCTGCCCCGATTCTGCTCCTAAAATAGAACTTATAGTGCAATGAAAGTAATTGATTGGGACTTCATTTCACAATGAAGAAAAAAATGATTTACAAATTATCATTTTCCATTTTCATCTTTTTTCTTACAAAAAGCATGCCAACTGTGTAGGGGGGAAAAAGTCAATAGGGATCTAAATTGTGCTAATATCAGTTTCATTTAGTTTGGTTCCAATGAGGTGCCAAGATTGAAGAGTGGCTTTGAAGTAACAATATGCAGGTCAAATTTTCTATCCATTGCTTTTGATTTTGATTTTCAGAAGAATAGGAATAAATGGCAAAAATTAGGGCTTACAAAGTGCTAAAAGGCAACCCAAATCGTATTCTCATCATACTCTTGTTCTGGGAGGTATTTAGTCTTATGAAACATTAAATGTTTTTGAGATTCTTTCTTTGAGGTGTTGACTTCATGAATTAAATTTCCCTTGTCCTCAAATCAATGAAGTTATCTTTCTAGAAGTTTCATCATTGATGCTACTTGTGTTTGCAAAAAAAGACATATGAATTCTTTTTCCATCTCTGTTGAAGTAATTTTCAGCACACTTGTGTAGTAATTCTGAGCGCTTGTAGACTTCTGACAAATTGACTAGATTTTATCATTTCCAACTTTAGCTTGCTAAAATGCTTCCTCCAGCACTGGAAAGTTTTCACCAATTTCTGACTCTAATCTCTTCCAACATGACAATTTGGCCAATGGTGTATGTTGTCCAGCAACAGTATCTGTAACGGCGGCTGCAGAACTTCCGATTAAATCATTTATCTCAATCTTAAATCCTCAGAGAGTTTCCAACTGAGCCAAAACATCAATTGACTCCACCCTTCAGACTGTTCTCAGAGTATTCTTTTCATTTCTCATAATTTCAATCAAGCTCTTCCAGACTAATCCTCTTGGAAGTAAAGGAACAGCTGTGCAGAAGACGTCTTTGCATTCTGTCTCCTTTCCTAACGAAGAGCATTTAAAGAAGCTGTTACTCAAAATCTTACTCAGATGAAAGAACACACTTTCAAGGATATAGACAACACGTCTAGGGATTTCTGGGATTTCAGGACAAACAAAGAAACCTCATGATGCACACAACTTTCTTCATTCAAGGAGTAAAAAAAAAATAATAATGTTGTCAAGTATGACAGTACACCATCATAGAGAGTATCAGGAATATTTGAGCAAAGGTTTTGCCTTGAAATTGAACTTCACTCTGTAGAGGTTATCAGTTGCACTCACAGTTTCCCAAAGGGGCTTAAAAGGCATTCTTTTCATAGACATGTTAGCTAGAAAATAAGTCTAGATACTGACGCCATTGAGAAACAGTGACAGCGCTATCTAGTTAATATTGAAGGAAACGGATAAGTTGCATTACCATCTAACACATTAGAAAGGATACCCGCCATTTTGAACAAGATAATAGTGTAGATACTATTATACAAGATAATTGATAGAGGCAGTGCTTCAATTTTTTGAGGGTGGCTGTTTCTAGGTCACCTGTTGTTATGGG
Organism: Galagoides demidoff; assembly: GCA_963574575.1. Classification (NCBI taxonomy): domain Eukaryota; kingdom Metazoa; phylum Chordata; class Mammalia; order Primates; family Galagidae; genus Galagoides; species Galagoides demidoff. The sequence goes on along the minus strand of CAUYQV010025446.1, from coordinate 18,055 downwards.
CTGAGTGGTGTCCCCACAACCTCAGAGTTCATGTGTTGAAGTCCCACCCCACTGTGCTTTGCAGTGTGACTGCATTCTGGAGGTCTTTAAAGAGGAAATAGAAATTTAAATTAAAATGAATAATCCTAAGGGATGGTGGAGAAGATGCATCTGCTTTTCTCATTTCCAGTCCTAGAAGAGTCTACATCAGTTCTGCTCACATGTCGCATGTGAGGACCTGCCACCTGGCCAGACTGAGATGTGCAAAGGCTGGGAATTTCTGTCTTTTCAGTGCACGCCCCCTTTCTAGCCAGGGCAACACAGTCTGGAAGGAGGTGCTCAGTTTTTGACGGAGAGCTGATCTTCTCTGCCCCAAATAGCCAATGCCTGTTAAGTGCTGCTGTAAACCCTTCAGTGAGCCCTGCCTTTTAATCCTCACAACAACTTGTTAGGTAAGTTATGTGAGTGTTTAAAGAATACAGATGCCCACAGAAAGAGAGAGAGAAAATCAGTAAGGTGGTTACACTCTCACAGCATAGAAACAAATACGATTTCAGCCCAGCCCAGGCAAGCTGGCTCCTGAATCCACACTCTTAACTGTTATAAGCCACTTACTCTCTGTGTTCATTATAAAAAGTGTTATTAAGTTATGAAATGGTGAATGACTGGAGCCTCATGACTGGGCAAGGCTGTGAAGGGTATTTTCTCAGGAAAGCGACTCAGCTGATGTCATTTTTCTCTCTTCTTTCTAGCCAACCAACATTCTCCCAGACTTGGGTAGATACCCCCCTCATATATAAATAGTTTCTCTACATCACTATCCTATAGGATTATCTTCCTGCATTCAGCTTCCACAGCACTCCACCTGCCTCGGGGTTATTTGTAGATTTACTAAGTAATTCCCATAATTCGCTATGTTTCAATTGGCCAACTTTTGAGCATTTTTTAAGTTCCAGATACTGTGGTAGGCACGGGTGATACACCCAATAGAACATGGATTGTGAGTCCAGTGTGTTATAGTCTAAAGGAACCTTGTGGGGATGGGCACAGATAGACATTGAAGAGTTTATTTTATGGTGAAATTATCTTAGATGTGTTGTTTGGGGGCTTGAATCACTCTTCTATTCCCAGGAGCTTGAATAATGCCTGTTTTTTTTTTTTTTAAAACCTATGAATTGTTTTAAGTAATTTTACATATATCTTTAACTCACACGTTTTGAAATAACATTTTAACGTGAGTTTGAAAATGTACCAGTGAATAGTGAGGCACCCAACACAGAAAAGCCGAATTTAATAGCAGGGTTGATACCCCTTGCACCTGTAACTGCTTCCTGGAATGGTCAGTTGTTTCCAGATCGGAGTTAGAGGAGAATTTGATAATGGGAGCTGATCTATTGGCACTGAGAGAGAAAGTGTCACACATGCCCAACAATTTCTAACTCACTGAAATAAATGTCACATTTGTTCACCTTTGACGCGGAACTCAGAATAGCTCACATATTTGCATGTAACAATCAATGCCCACTTAAAATATTTTTTTTGTGAGAAGACTAATATGAAGTACATCACATTTACAAAACACACACACACAGCTGGTGGTGAACACAGCTGCTCAATCAACTATTTGAAGCCAAACCTCAAAATACATTTTGTCCAGACTTTGGTGACTTTTACTAGTTAGTTTGTCACACAGGGAACCTGGAGAAGGCTAGTTACGCTGTATTTGCAAGAACCCATTTTAAAACATTGAGAAAACTCAACTAACCAGGTAGATTGTGTTAAATATATACTAATTGACATGATTTTTCTCCCCACTGGGTGGTATAGAGTTATGGATACAGCTTTAAACACCTGCCTTTTCATTTTCTGGGTTTTAGGACTTTTCATACAGGAATAAGGGTACTGACTTTGAGTGATGTCTTTCAAACTGAGTCTTTCTGTTGAGAAACGGAAGGGACATTTTGAGTCACTGGTTTGTATAATTTTGGAGACGATATCTTTTATCTTTCTACACCTTAATTATGAAGACAAATGGATATTTTGTTCAAATTAATTGAATGATTAATTGCCCTCATTTTTATCTTAATTTTCCTATTAGTAGCTTTTTAAAAATTATTAATACCCTTAGGCTAAGGTCATCTAGAATTGCTGTAATTGTTATTTTGGAGCAAAATATCTCTGTTATTGCAACATAAACTATATACATTTTTGTCATATTTATGTATGCACTTTTGACTTTTCATTTCCTTTTCCCCCAAAGTAGACTTTCTAACTGGAAAAAAAAAATTTAAGTTGAGTATTTTCTTTTCCTTTTTTTTTTTTTTTGCAGTTTTTGGCTGGGACCCCACCTCCAGCATATGGGGCCAGCGCCTTACTCTTTAGAGCCATAGGTGCCACACCCAAAGTTGAATATTTTCCTCAACAAAATTCTACCCTCTTGTGGAGACTCTCAGGAAATCCTTTACTTCAGATTTGAAGCCTTATATTGCCCTTAGTTAACATAGATTACTTTTGGCAGGCAATGAAGTGAAGAGATTGTCACTGTTTTTAAGCAAGGTACAGTCAGCAGCCTCTACGATGCCCCACTGGTCCCCTCCTCAGATATACGTGCTTGTTTAACCCCCTCCCTTGAGTGTAGGCTGGATTTACTGATTTGCCTCTAACAAACTGAAAAGGGCTGATCGATGGGATGTCATTTCTGAGATTAGGTTACGAAAAGATTACAAGTGGAATCTAGATTTTTTTATTTTTTTAAATTTTTAAAAATTTTTAAAAGTTTTTCTTGGAATCTAGATTTTTAAAAAACATTTCCAATCAATACCTCAGCGGCCAAATAATTTCCCTTAATTAAAGGCCATAAATTTCCAGATTAAAAAGACCCATTTCATGCCTCACAGAATGAATAAAAATCACCAGCAAAACATTATCAATAAAGAGAGAATTCTGAAAGTTCCAGACCTCCTTCCCCTCAGAAAACAAAAAATCACAAGCCAGGTATCGTCAGGAATTCCCATAGCATCGAACTCCTTAACAGCAGCCCTGGAAGTTAGAAAACAATAGAGAAGGCTTCCCAGGCCTGAGGAAAATAAACTCTGACTGGAATTATGTTCTCAGCCAAATTGCAAATCAAGTCTGAGGGTGGAATGACAATATTTTCAGAAATGCAAGATGTCCGTGGATCCTTTCCCATGGCCTCTTACTTGGTACATACGGGCAGAGAAAAGAAGAAGCCGGGGTGTCTGTGACACAGAGATGGAGAGTGGCAAAAAGAGGGGAAGGTCGTTACACCTGCCTTGCAGGGGGCCCAGCCTGTGCTGGAGCCGGTGCAGTGGGTTCCAGGAGAGACGTCACCAAGGAAAAAAACGAGCAAAGTACTCCATGACCTTACTGTGACGTGTTTTGTGGCTCTGGCAGAGTTTAAGGTTGTGACAGTGATTATTAGCACAGCGATCACCGAGGAAACAAAGCCCCTTCTCTTCCTCAGTAGCAATCAAGAAAGAGCAAAACGGATCTATTACTTTGAAATGACACGGTGTGATGGTTAATTTTATGTATTAATGAGACTGGGTTAAGGGATGCCCAGGTAACTGGTAAAACATTATTTCTGTACATGAGGATGTTTCTAGAAGAAATAAGCATTTGAATCATTTAATAAGGAGACTTGGTAAAGAAGGTACGCCTGTCCCAATGTAGGTGCCATCCCTGATCTGTTGAGGGGTTACATAGCACGAAAGGACAGAGGAGGACAGATTCGTCCTCTTGAACTGGGTGCCCATCTTCTCCACTCTGAGATCCCAATCTCAGGGCTTTAGAATCAGGATTTATGGCAGAGGTAGCCACCCCTTTGCCCTGACCCCGGATGGTATATTATGGGATTCTTGGCCTCTACAGTTGAGTGAGTACATCATAACTATCCCCTGGTTCTGTCTCCTGGAGACCCATGACTAATTCAGGTGGCAAATGTTGTAAAAAACAGCTCAAGAGACGAAAATGATGACTGGAAATTAAGAAGGGTAAGAATGGACAGGAAAGGGGATTGATTTTTTCATTAAAATTAGTTGCACTCCTACATGCTTAGATTTATAATAAAAAATAATAGTAAATTGCCAGGACTCATCTGTGATCAACCCTCTTTTGACTCATCCTCTTTTCTCTCCCTCTCCTGCACGTCCTGGGGGCCCTCAGGCCTTTACACTCTGGCTGATGCTTCATCTCAGTAGCTACAGCCCCCCAGATTCCCATTACCCAGACCCACCGGTTCCCATTACCCAGCCCCTGTGCGTTGCCCCTTTGTTCTTCCTGCATCTCTCTTCCTCCTTCTCAGTCTGTATTAGCAAAGCTTCTCTGGAAGGGGGTCTATGTAAACTTGACCTCAGTCTTCTCTGTTTCTCCCACTAGAATTCCACGCTCCCGTCCTGACAGGGATTGGGCATCACAAGAGACCATTGGCAGGTCTTGCTAATGAGTTTTCCTCTTCATTTTTGTAGGTGTTTGAAAACAGCAGCCCTCTCATTTACTCACTATGAGCCTTACAGCACCTTGGGAGTTTTTCCTGCCACTGTTCGATCTCAGCCTAGTCTTCTACCTGGGAAATTAAATTGTCTTTTTGCTCAGTTAGCTTTTCCAGAGAGCTCTCATCCCATTAGGATGTGCTAAGGCGTACTTGCCTGTCATTGATTTCTACGTGAATTTTGGGTAGCCAGGCTATTAAACAAACACTGCCCTTGGCGTTCCTTTTCTGAATGAGCTCCTTGGAGGGGAGGTCCACCAACGTGTGAAGGTCATTACCACAGTCATGCTGACTGGTCACCTGCGTGGAGACGGGCGGATGTGTGCAGGAGATTCTTTTTTTTCCTTCCATTTCTTTTTCTTTTCTCGGCTCCCTAATGCTGAATCTGATCCAAGTCATCCGTCAGATTTAGGGAATGAGTTTAGAGGGGACACTCTTCCTTTCTTTTCTCTGTCCTACATGTCCCAGACGTTGGAAAGGGCTATGACAGTGATGAGGGTGGACTGCCGTTGGCACGTGAAGGAGAGGTGCCTCGTCTAGTCTCCTGTGAATGAGGGGCCACTTTCCTGGGCAAGGAGCGTTTAGCATCCACTGTGCACAGAGCTACGAGGATACAATAGTCAGGAGCTCTGGGGGAGTTAGGAGCAGCTGGGAGCAGAGGACTATGAGCAGCCACGCCAAAGGTAATCCTTTGGATTCTGTACTTTGCATTCTATAATATCTCCAAATGTGGGATTATCAAATAGGCCAGTTAGGCTGAGCTCAGAACAGAGCAAAGGTGTTATGAACTGGATGTTTGTCCTCCCCCTCTCCAACCCACCCCTACCAAATTCATATGTCAAATATCCAACCCTAACCCCTGATTGATGATGATATTCAGAGGCAGGGCCTTTGGGGGTAATTAGGTTTAGATGACGATAGAGGCCCCAGGATGAGATGAGAACCCTTATCAAACAAGGAAATTTGCCAACAGTAGAATTTACATTGAAACATTGCCTTTGTGTTCACCTGTTAGCACATGTGTAAAGCTGAAAATAAACTCACCAATAACTCGAGCTCATGCTAAACCTAAGTTGCTGATGAGTCCCTTCTGTGTGGAGGATACCTGGCCCAATTTCAGAAGAGGCAGGATGTTGCTGGACACTGCACGCTGCCACTTCCTCTGTGTCACTTGCTCTCCACAGAGTAGGAAATTAGGTGCTGTAATAGCCGAGAGCCAGTGTATCTGGAAATGGGTTCAGAATGTAGCCTAAGACCAAGTCACATATACAAATTTATGATTGTCTCTCCATCCTCTGGCTCAGACTCATGGGACCTTTTAACACAGGAATTCACAGACCCAGTTGGTCCATTGTTTCACCCATGCAGGTTCTTCCATACCTTTCTTGGGCCAAATTGACATTTTTATGAATCTTTCATAGCAGGTCACAGGCAAAGGGTTTAGTGTCCTCGTAGGCAGGAAAACGTGACTAACGAAATCAAAGCTCCTGGGTCCAAATCTCACATGTTCTTCATGAGACATGAGAGAGACTGAAACAGGATTGGAGCAACCTGGTTTCTCATACTGACTTTATAAAGATCTTTTTCCATCTGATTTTTAGTTTCTTCATAGGAAGTATATAAAAACTGGATCAGGTGATGTCTACGCTACTGTGTAACTAGAATCATCCTCTGATCCGATTGAACCACTGCAACTTAATCTCTCTTATTTATGTGAATATATAATGAAATGAATTGTGCATTTGTTTTCTATTTTTGCATAACAAATGACTGCAAGATAGTAGGCTATAACAATGCCCATTTCTTAAGTCACAGTTTCAGGGGTCTAAGTCTGGGCAGGCTCCACAGGTTTCTCTGCTCAGTATCTCAAAAAGCAGGGACTGCAATTCATCTGATGCCAAGGGTCCTCTTCCAAGCTCCTTTTTTCCTGGAAATATTTATCAGTCGTTCCCTGTAGTTGTAGGAGTATGGTCTCTACTTCTTTTGCTATCAACTAGAGGGCAAACTGCTTGAAACGTGCCAGTTGACTCCTGTAAGGCCAGCAGGAGAGTTTCTCTCACCTTGTGTAACTCAACAAGTTTCTCTCAACGTGGGCCATGTGAATGAAGCTGATGTCCTTCCTAAATCAGTTGCTCTGGGGTGAATGGCAAGCTTGGGACTAAAGCAAGTTTCAAGAGTGCAGAATGATTGCACCTTCGTTATGAATAGTTTCTAACCACTGGAACAGATTTTTGGTTATGGTTGATGCTTACAATGGACTGAATATTTGTATGCCTCCAAAATTTGTATTTTGAAATCTTAACACCCAATGTGATGGTTTAGGAGACAGGTCCATAAGCCATTAGGTCATAAGGATGGGGCCTTTCCTGGATAGGCTTAGTGCCATTACAAAGGGGACTCCAGAGAGTTCTCTCACCCTCTTCCCATCATATGTGCACACAGGGGCAAGTTGGCAGTCCTTAACGTGGAAGAGAGCCCTTACCAGAATCTACCATGCTGAAGTCTAACAAACTTCTGTTGCTCATAAGCTACCTAAGTCTATGATTTTTTGTTTCAGCAGCATGAACCAATGAAGACCGTGCTCAACCAAAAATGATACAAGGCGTGAGAGAAACTTAAATTGTGCCCTTCAAGACACACAAGCATTGAACAGCCTTGGCTGAGCAAAGGAGTGCTGAAGGAATAGGATTGTCTTCTCCAGGAGACAATAAGATTGTGTCCTTGGGACCCTCACAGGGATCTACAGCAGAGCAGGGGTTAAAAGACACAACACCAGATGTTCTGGCTCAAGGGGGTGAAAGATGCCCCCAACTAAGTTAGCTTAACCCTGACGGGAAGAGACTTTCTTTCCTCTCCTGTTAAACCTTGAGATGTCACCCCCAGGTCCCAGCACTTCAGTGCAGACTCACAGCAGGAGGTGATGATGATTTTGGTGGCCTCACCACGGCAAAGCAAGAGGCAGCAGTCGAAAATGGGTCCCAATGGTGGATCCTGCACATGAACCAGTTTTCCTTCAGTAAAGGGCAGCCCTCTTCAATCTGGCAGACTTTAAGAAAGCTCAGGGAATGGAAGAAAGTTTGTGACAGACACTGACTTCCCGTTCTTCTGGTCATGTAGAGATGGAACAATGAACACGTATCATAAAAATGTGAAATCTGACTCTTTTTGTGCCCCAGACTTCTTGTAAAGGCCATTATGGTTGTAGTCTGAGTCTCTGCTGCCACAAAAGCAAATGTTATACTTATTTCAAAGGAAACTGAAATGCATTGCTGGTTAGTGAATGAAATGCACTAAATAATCAAGACAATCTTCCAGCTCTTCCACACTCCCAACTCACAGTCTTCTACTTTGAAGAGTTTTTGTGTCTCTAAATCCAAACACAGTTAAACGAATAGGAATGTCCTACAGAAGTAAATATTTTTCTTAATCTTAATAGCGATTCAATAGTCAAACACATCTTATTTCACTGAAACAGTGTTACAAACTGGGGTTTGAAAAATATCTCTCTTACCTAGATATATGGATTTGAATATTCGTGTCTGTTGCTAGTGGTAGGGTTACCACATTTATTATCATGCTATAGACTTTCCAATAGCACGGTGGAGTGACTAGAGGCAGTGAAACACCCACAAGAAGTTCACCTCAAGGCCTGAACTGTTAGCACTTTCCTGTTTCTTAATTTTCATGCCCAGCTTGGCGTGCACTAGTGGGAACTTGTTAACTCAGTAGAATTTATCATGATTCACTTTGTTGAATGAGTACAATAGGCTCCTTTCCCCCCTCCATTTAGTAAATAAATAAAAGTGGGGAGGGGGTGCAGGAGAGGTGAATCATGCTAGATTAATAGTTTCTGACTTATGGTGAAATTCAGCTTGAATATAGCACTCACGGTTTCTTATGAGATGGTTCTCCTAGGAGCACATAATTAACGGCATTGCTCTTAAACATCATGACTGTTGTTTCATCTTTTCACCAGGAGGAAACAGAAGGGGTTATCTCAATCTTCTAGAATGTGTTTTGTTCAGAAGATCAACATTTACAGGTGGGGAAAATGTACATTGGAGGAAGGAGAGAGAGTGAGAAAAGAAAGGACATATTGGAGATCATGTCTCTATCAATCATCTCTATAACTACTGAGAGATATTTAAGTAAGATCATATATTAACCTCTCTTACACAACAGAAGAGGTCCAAGGCTTATTGTACAGGTAAGGGAAGGGCTTCATGTGCAGAGACTCTGGAAGCTTGAGTCACAGGCCTGCGGTCTCAACCCCAAAGTGGGTACACTCAGTTTCAGATTAAAGACTGTGCCCAGGGTATTTCCCCGCCCCCCTTTTTTTTTCCTCAACAGGCCATACTGTCGAGGAAGAATGCTAAGGTCAAAAATCAAATTAAAGTCCTACTATTCCATTCTGGGGGAAATTCTTATTTAAGTTCTTTTTGGAAAGGGTTATTTTTACCCTTTCATGGAATTTTCTATAATGATCTACAGTGAGGACTTTAGTAAGAATTTTCCAACAATGGGGCTTTGGTTAGATTTAGGAACTCAGCACTCTGCAGTACAGAATACTAGTTCATTGGAATAGGATGTGTGGACTGGATTTCCATGATCAACTTAAATATTTGTTACTATATATTGATATTATATATTATAAATGTTATATGTACAATATTATATACCTAATCAAAGGTATATAAATCAAGAAAAATAGAGTTAGACTAGGGAAGGATTACAAAAAAATATTGTAAAAACATTGTGTGCTTCTTCAAAACGTGGCCATTCTTTGTGTAGTAACAACTACATTCTTCCAAATACCATTTGTCTGATCCTTGGAAGGCCCCTAATCTAGATGGTCAGGGAGTCTGAAAAGTCTACCATTAGATTTCTTTTGGCTCTTAAAGGCTTTTAAGAAGTAGACTTCAAGGGAGGAAGGGATGGTGAGGAAGCCGGGAGTGCTGAGATGAGCCTGCAGCAAGCCGAATTTCACCTGCATCGTGGTTTGCACAGCTCTGCTCCCCACACCCCAGAGTGAAGCACACTGCAACTTGGAGGCTCCTGAGCTTAGAGATGCACCGCCCTTCATTTCATTTTGGGAGCAAGCCAACCAGGCAAAATGAGTCAGAAAACGTTATTGCTCTAAGGGGCCCAAGCCAAGCCTTCTGCTTTGCTATTACATATCATTTCCAATGTAGAATTTTACATTCAAATCCCTCTCTTTCTCCTACTGTCTTTGGAACAACAATATAAGAAATCATTCCAGGAGTGAGAACATCTTCTGTGAGAAGATTAACCTGATATGTGATACAAATGAACGATAATAGAACGGCATGAGAACTGACCGTTTCTGGAAAGGAGGCAAGTTTTGCATTGTACCTGAGAGCAGGTATTGAGACCCTTCTGAATGCACTGCCCAAACAGTGACTCACTCTGCGTATGTGGACACCTGGAAATTTCAGTTCAGATATCATTATGACAAAGTATAATTTTACTAGGCCGTGGTGTTTGTTCTGACTCAGCTGACACAAAGCCTGCCGTGTCTCCCTCACTAGGGTCATGACTAACACCCATGCTGAACTGAGAGAGCTATTATGTTGTCCACCAAAGAGGCAGGTGGAGCTGTTATTATCATAAAGGGCGCCTTTGGCATGATACGTTCACCAAAACGAACAAACAGAAGTTCATTGTTACACCTTTAAGAAACACTTACAAGTGTTGAGTATGTTAATTCCTTGCATTTAACATACTAGATAGGCTTTTTGGATTATTTAGCATGTATCTACGCTGTGAAGGAAGTTTGGAAGCAGTATCAGCATACATGAAAATTCAGTCATTCTATTGTAACAAAGTTCTCCATGAAACAGAAGAACATGGCCAGAAAGCTTTATTGTTCTGAAAGAAATAGAAGAAATCGGTTTATGTCTTCTTCTGGTCATGAGCACAGGGTCTGGTGGGATAATATTTCTCAGATTTGTTAAAGCTATACCTGGAATTCTAAGAATCTTGAAAATAGCTATCAGGCTGTTTATTGAGATGTTATAAATATAAGAACAAATCTTTTTTTTTTAAGTATGATATTGATTAAGTTACTTATTTACATCAACTTCTTTTCTGTTTTTTTTTTTTTTTTTTTAGACAGAGTCTTATTATGTCACCCTTGGTAGAGTACTGTGACATCACAGCTCACAGCAACCTCAAACTCTTGGGCTTAAGCAATTCTCTTGCCTCAGCCTCCCAAGTAGGTAGTACTATAAGCACCCACCACAATGCCCGGCTATTTTTGTTGTTGTTGTAGTTGTCATTGTTGTTTGGCAGGCTCAGGCTGGAGTCAAACCCACCAGGTCCGGTGTACGTGGCTGGCACCCCCCCCCCCCCTGCTGAGTGAGCTACAGGCGCTGAGCCAATTTACATCAATTTTTACATTTCCCAAAGCCAAGCATACTGGCTTACAAAGTAGATACTGAATAAATATTTATGAATGAATGGATGGGTAGATGAATAAAAGGAGAGAAAATATATTATTTGGTAAATAAGCAGTGATATGAGTCTCCTGGCCTTGTGGCAAGATAAAATTCCTGTTAAGAAGGATAACTTTCCTTTTGTTAGGATAAGCACCATATTGGTGGTTTTCTCTTCTTGGTCTGAAAGTCATACTCTATGTCGCCAGCTCTCAGGAAATTTGTGATTTGTAGTAGTTCTCCAGAAGGTGCAGGTGCGGGGAATGAGAGTCTTGGAAGGGATGGAGAGGAAAAGAGATAGGAGGGATGCTATGACAGTTTGGAGATACCCCCAAATTAGCCAATCATTTCGATTACTGTATTCTCTCAAAATAATCACTGGGGAATCCTACGCACTTTTGCATTCTTGTAAACCATTTTTGAAAAGTCTTTCTACCCATTTTCTCTCAGTGCTGTGAGGTCACTTGCACAGGTGTGAACAGATTCTTCAGGGCTAGAGAATCTTCTTTCACACCTGTGATTTTTGACCATAAGGAACAGGGAATGATCACCTGGGACCAGGTCAGGACTATGAGGTGGTTGACTTCTGAGTTTAACCTCTATGGACTCCAGGAACTGAATGGTGATGTTGGCTGTGTGGGCAGACACACTGTCACTGTGGAAGATGGTCCCCTACCGTCCTGTCCTTGGCTACTGTTCTTGAAGCTTCCCCCAAACTTTTGGTGGGCGTACTGCTGTGCACCACTGAGCAGTAACTGTCCTTGTTCCTCCAGAGCAGGGGTTCTCACCCCTCCTAATGCCACGGCCCTTTAATATAGTTCCTCATGTTGGGGTGACCCCCAACCATAAACTTATTTTCATTGTTACTTCATAACTGCAATTTTGATACTGTTATGAATCATCATGTAAATATCTGAGATGCAGGATGGTCTAAGGCGACCCCTGTGACAGGGCCTTTTGACCCCCAAAGGGGTCAGGACCCACAGGTTGAGAACCACCGCTCCAGAGGAGCAGGTGCGACACTACCACTTTGGGGGAAGAAAGTTGTCACTGTTTTGTTCCTAACACTTTGGGGCCACCTCATTTTTGTGGGTGAATTTTCACTGGAGAAATCCATACTGTGGACTGACACTGATTCTCTGGCTCCAACTGGTAACTCCTGGTTTCATCACCAGGAATGGCATCAGAAACAGCTGGATTGGCCTCCTTCTAACCTGACCAGCATTTCTGCAGACCATTCAATAAGATGTCGTGCTCATCTGTCAAAGTGTGAGGCACCCATCGGGATGACACAGTCTAGCCCAGAGATAATCGTGCAGGGTCTCGGACATTGCAGGCGACCCAACCTTCAATGTCCTTAAATGTCACTTGATTGTTTTCGCAAACCATTTTTTTCTACAGCGCTAATGTTTTCCTCAGTCACTATGGTCTCTGGATGCCCAGCCCTGCCCTCATTTTTCAGTGAAGTTTGGCCTCTCCTCAATTCTTGAAACCCCCGAAAAATTGTTGCAAGGGGTGGCGTAAGGTCCCTGAAAGCCCACTGCCAATGCTGAAGGCTTTGAGAATCATTTAAGTCACTTTTAAACATCACAGAAAATCATCTTGCAAAAGTGTGTCCTCCCAGCTCTGGAGCTGTTATCAACCAAGGCCACAAGGCCACAGATCAGCCCTTCCAGCAACAAGGATGGGGCTACCAAGTTGAAACTTGTATGGTGAATCAGAAAGGATACTGCTGACTGTATTTCTTAGAAGTGAAATAATGAATCATAACACAGTCTATCTCAAAACTTTCATAGCAACCTTCAGATGGGAATTAGGAGAAGAGCTTGAGAAACCTGGCAAGAAACAGGAGCCTGAAGAAGGGCATGACCAGCAAAAATTTTCTCCATCATGGGCATGGATAAGAAATTGTAGGATGGTCAAGTCTAATATTTAAACTTATATTTGCCATCGCTGTGCCTTGCTTTAATGTCTTCTGCTATCCCCAGTTTTAATCAAGTGATGGTCACATCCAGAACGGCTGTGACAACGTTTATTTGGGGAGAACAAAGGAATCTGGGCATTTTTCAGTGTGGGAGGGAGGAAGGGATTGGATACTGATGAAAATAAACGGGATAGGAATTGCAGAGGAGCTGGTACAAGATAGATATTCAGAAACCATGAGAAGCAGGAAACTTGAATAATCAGAACCCAGAGGCACCTGAATCCCTTTTGGGTCTCAGAGATTCAGGACAGACTCTCTTAGGGGTAGTGGGGAGGCGTTGGCATGTGCTTTCTCCTCTCCAAAAATACCCATCCATGTCTGTGCCCTTTGTCTCCATTAAATAATGGTGATCATCCCTTCCCAGGCAGACCTAATGAAAAGTACCCCATCAATCCAGTTGATCACTGCCAAGGATTCCAGCCTTCTGGCAGCAAAGTATATTTTAATTTGATTTTTATTTAATTAACTAGTCACTGATGGATATACTTTCTTATTGTCGCCTACAGGAAGGCTTTCTAAATATCCTGATGATCTCATTCATTTTGGCTAAGGCATGACTTGCATCTTATTTGAGTACACGATCATTCAGGGACTCCTAAATTCTAGCACTGAGATTTTGTGATCTTAGAATCTTTTAAACAAATCCTCAGTTTCTTTGGTCACTGTTGCATTGAAGTACTCAAATGCTTAATTTTCTATCTTAAACCCCTAGAAAAAGGCCAAGAAAGGATCTTCTATACAAACTATTCGTCTTGGGCTGAAGTTGGGGAAAGATGGCAGAGGTGGAATTGTGTGTGTGTTGAGTGCATGTGTGTATTGGACCTATTTTTTCAAGTTTTATTCTAAAAGTAAAGAGTGTTTCAGGCAGTAGTCAGGCTCTGAGGTGGTAAGAACAATGAGTCCAGGCTTTATTCTTATGTTTCCTACTCAGTTTAGCTTAAGTATGAGTCCAATAAATGTTTGCTGATTTAAATAAAAAGATAGAGCATGTAGGGTATGTGAGATCACTGTCTTTTTTTTTTTTTTTTTTTTGGTGGGGGCAAGGAAATCCTCCAGATCTTTGCTTACCTACCATGTTAATTTGAGCCTAGTACTGAGACTGATGTGTCTTGATATCTCTAAGTTCTCCAGGAGACAATTATTCATTTAGCTCTCTCTCTGGTATCATTCCACAGAGAGCAGTGAAACAAGCTAACTCAGCCAGTGGGAAGCTCTGAAGGGCTCAGAGAGCAAACCAGGCCTTATTTCTTATCTATGAAGTTTCTTTTTATCCCTTGATTCTTAACCGATTTTCATTCTAACTCATCTTTGTGGTGGAAAGACGCACTTAAAACCCAATGTTTGAACACTTTTTAGAAGTTTTCTACTACTAACCCACTACCAGGGGCGCTGTCCTCACCGCATTTAAAATAATTTGGCTCTAATCAGAGATGTCTTATTCAACAGGATAGAGCTCAAAGAGCTGTTTTTGCCTCTAAGTGGTAAGACCATGATGCTCTGAATATGTAGCTCTTTGTATTGAACTTCTTTGCTTGGAAAACAAGCGCCCTCTTGTCTTACCACAAAGCCATTTCTGAAAACAAGTGGGAGGAGAAGTTGCAGGGATAGATCAAAAAATCTGAAGTCAGATCTTTAAAGCCGTATTCTCTATGCCCTCTTAAGACAATCAGAAACCGTGGTTGGTTAGATTGCCGCATGCAAATTTTCACCCTAATAGCCTATTGAGTTTCAAATATAGTATTCACCCTGGACACTTATAATTGCAGATTTTGTATTACATTATCCGCTCTGTACATGAGGGGAATAGCAAGATAATGGAAAACAGACTCTGTAAATGAATATTGGATGGTAATAGGAATTCCCACTCAAATTATGTTTTATTCAATTGTGAACATCAAGCTGTTTTACTAAGAGGCCCATCAGAAGCATGTGGGAGAGAGAAACAGGGCAGAAGTGAGGCAGAAAGTATCACTCAGCAGCAAGGAGCATCTAGGTGAAAATCAAGACTCTTTGTAGTAAAATTTTACTATTTTTGGGCCTTGAAATTCTGTAGGTAATTATATAACACATGTAACATTTTCTTTTTCCAGGAAGACTGGAAGACTGATACAGTGTATGATTTTTCAGTGAGATACAATGTATGATTTTTATGAAAGTATCACTCAGCAGCAAGGAGCATCTAAGTGAAAATTAAGACTCTGTGTAGTAAAATATTACTTTTTTAGTCCTTGAAACTGGAATTATGTAACACGTGTAACATTTTCTTTTTTCAGGAAGACTGGAAGACTGATACAATGTATGATTTTGAGAGAGATACAATGTGTGACCTTTTTTTGGATCTGATAGCTGGCCTAGCTATCCCAGTGATCTAGTTTCTTGCTGGTTTCATGTTATTATTACTAGAATAAGAACATGTTTCCAAATAACATCACCATTTCGATAATTTTGTTTGTTCACTCTAAGAGAGAGGAGTCAGGCTCGGCTTGAACTCCTAGGCTCAAGGAATCTTCCTGCCTTAGCCTCTTGAGTAGCTGGGACTACAGGTGTGCAACACCTTTCTCAACTTGTTTTGAAAATTTGATTCATTACTAATTAATTACTATCTCTATTGGTCACAGATGTCAATTTTTTTTTAAAGAGGGAGATTTACAGAGGAACATGTCTTTTGCAGAACATGTCTTGTTCTTGTTAAAACCTTTAGAGAGAAAATAATCAAGCTGGTATAGAAAATTATACACTAGACATACCCATTTGAGTGTCTGTTTATACACATATGTGTATGTATATATAGAATTTCTTTTACTACATTTTATGTTGTTCTTAATTTTTCAGAACTAAGATTCCCATTGGAATTTGTAGTACTAAAATAGGTTTATTTTCACAGCTTTGAAAGCACCAAGGTGGCATTGCCTCTGGGCCTCAAAATAATGACAATGAAATGGTCCCAGGGCAGATAGGAAATCCTCAAATCTCTGAAATCATGAGACTTCGCAGGCACAGACCAATGGAAACCTGCCCACAATTACTTTACTTTTTGAAACAAAATATTTTTCATTAAAACAAGCCAGTCAGTACTAATAAGTATATTCCGGTCAAGGAAATAACATAATATATAATGAAAAAGGAATTTAAAGCAAGGAAGAAGGACTATTCAGCCTAGCCACATATACAATATTCCTTCCTGCCATTCAATTTCTTTTTAACTAAAGTGTTGCAAAACTCTTGCTCAGTGAGTTAGAAATTCAGATTCAAAGAGCCTCTGTGAGCAGCTGAAATGTTGGTGGCGCATGGCTTTGAGCACCTCCTCTGGCTCTTTGAGTCTGGGGAACAAGGTTTGGTTCGAGGCTTTTGACAATTCTGCTGACGTGTATTAAAGGCCCATCATCCTGTTCCGGCTGGCGCTGGGTTCCATTAGGTGCTGAGTCTGCCATTTCAGTTAGCATGACCTTAGGTGCACTCTGTCTGTCAGTTCTTTCTTTTGATCATGTTATCCTCAAAATCAAAACAGAGATGGAAAAACGATGAGAAATCGCCTTTTATCAAGAGAACTGGACTGAGCTCCTACTTTTTTCCACTGGACTCAGTGACACAGATACTGTTGCTATTTCTACAACGGTTGTCCCTGCCTCCCCATCACATTTCCATGTGGCCTTGATACTGCACCCTGAGGAGGGATTCTTTATCCAGTGCTGGGTTTCTTCATTCCTCCCTGAATCAAACCACGGTGCTCCCCTGCCAGCCCCTCAGCTGAGTTTGATGCCTTCCTTTCTGCTTCCATCAATCTATGTTCTAACCATTCACACTGCAAACAACTTGCCTTTTCTGATGACCTATCATCTCTAAAAGGGCAGATTACCTAAAATCAGGAACTGAGTTTTACGTTGTATCCCCAGCTCCTACCACAGTCTCAGCATATAGGAAGCACTCAACTGAACGGCCTAATAATTCCAGACATTTAACAAAATGCCACAACCTTCTACCAAAAGGAACACTGCCTTATTTTTTAAGTAAATACCTTAGAAATGATGGTATGTGAGTAGCCAAACAACCACTCAAGCAAATGAAACAGTTGTTGCTGATGCAAGTTTCTCTCTTTTTGAGTGGATTTCAACCAATTCTAAGAGTAGATGGAAGAGGAGCTGGGCTGAGTGCCGTGGCCAGGCACCAGGGGAGGCCCTGAAGAAGATGAGGGGTTCAGACTAACACCCTACTCTTTTTCTGGGTGTTCTGCTTTTAAGGTCTTGCAGAGAGACTGGACATGTTTTAAGAGGCAGATTTCAAGCAGATGACAGAAAGTAAATAAATAAGGAGGGAATACAGGAATCAGCCTTTTATCAGAGGGAAAATCCCATCAGAGTACCATGACATTTGTCACAGCTGCCACAGATAGAGGCTCCTATGCTACAAGAAACAGGAAGCACCCACCTATTGTCAAAGCTACGAGATACTGTCATCTAGACTTGGCAACGTTCACCTCGGGATCTACATTTGTATTCCCCAGTGTCTTCTCTGCTGGGATGAAAACATCAAGAAATATGGATACACCCTGAGTTCTGAGCCTGTTGCCAAAAACTGCAGAGTCAGGGAGCTTCTGAAATGCTCTTATTTGGAGACTAATTACTCAGTCCTCTTTATGTGGGTACCTGCAACTTGGTGGATCCTTTGCAGACAACATAGGGCAACATAATTTGATCACGTACAATCTGTCAACATGGATGGATTGGTTATTTGCCAGATCATGGAAGAAGCCCAAGTGTCCATCAATCCACGAATGGATCAATAAACTGTGGTATATGTACACCATGGAATACTATGCAGCCCTAAAGAAAAACGGAGACTTTACCTTCTTCTTGTTTACATGGATGGAACTGGAAAATGTTCTTCTTAGCAAAGTATCTCAGGAATGGAAGAATAAGTATCCAATGTACACAGCCCTTTTATGAAACTAATCTATAGCTCTCAAAGGAAAGATATAACTTAATTCTAGCCCAAGAATATGGGGAGGGGGTGGGGAAAGGGAAGGGAGAAGGGCAGTTGGGTGGTGGGAGGGTGACCGGAAAGATCACCTATATATCTGTCTAACAAGGGTACAAGTGAACTTTTCTAGAACTAGAATATAAATGTTTT
>CAUYQV010025442.1:0-15897 GCA_963574575.1 Galagoides demidoff | reverse complement strand
GTAACTATGTACATTAATGCACTTCTGGGGTACAGTGTGGGGTTTTCACATGCAATCCGAGATACTTCCATCAAACTGATCAACACAGCCTTCATGTCATTTTCTCAGTTATTGTTTTAAAACGTTCTGATTCTACTCTTAGAGAGTTTCACTTGTACCCTTGCATCTTTGTTAACTTTTGTTTCTTAAATCTACTTGTAATGAAAATGAGATTGTGACTCTTCCTGTCTTATGATTTCCATTTGCCTGAAATATTGTTTTCCAACCCTTCACCCTGAGTCTTACTTTGTTCTTCAAAGTTAAGTGTGTTTCTTAGAGATAGCAGCATATAGATGGCTTGTGCTTTTTTATCCAATCAGCATGCCTATGCCCCTTCAGTGTTTAAGCCATTTACATGTATTGAGAGAATTGATAGGTGTGGTAGAGTTCTATTCACCTTACTTTGTGAAAGTCCATCAGTTAGTTTTATCCCTTGTGACATTGTGAAAGCAAGATTTTGTCCTTTAGTTTCTGGGTGTTTACTTTGCTGGTGGTCCATTGTGGTGGTCAGTGTGGAGAACAGGTCTGAGAATTTCCTATAGAGCTGGTCTTGCTGTGGCGAATTTTCTCAATGTTTGTACGTAAGTAAAAGATTTGATTTCTCCATCAAATTTGAAGATTAGTTGATCAGGATACAGAATCTTGGGCTGAAAATTGTGTAAGGAGGTTAAAAGGAGATGACCACACTCTTCTGGTTTAAAACATTTCATCTGAGAAGTCCACTGTCACCCTGATGGATCTGCTCTGTAGGTCAGGTGGAGCATACTGGCTGCTGGCAGAATATTCTCTTTCAGTTTGCCTTGGCCAGGGTCATTACAAAGTGTCCAGGAGATGCTCTATTTGTGTTGGGATTAACCAGAATTCATCTGAAAAAGAGTGTGTCAGAATCTTTGGTGATGTTTGGGAAATTTTCGTTTATGATATTCTCCAGGAGGGTTTCCATTGCTTTGGATCATTCTTTTTCCCCTTCATGGATACTATTTTGTGAAGTCCTATAATTCTCTAAGTGATTGCTCTGATTTTACTTTTTTTTCCTGCCCCTTTAAATGTCTGAGTTAGCTCAAAAGCCTTATCGTCTCACTCAGATATTCTTTCTTCTCTATGGTATAATCTGTTATTGATAGTTTTTACTGCATCTTTAAGATCCCTGAATGATTCCTTAAGCTCTAAAATATCCTTTCTAATTTCATCATGCCTTTTATGGATTTCTTCTGTCAATTTTTGGATTTTCTTTGGATGGTTTTCCACTTTCCTTTCAATTCCCTTCATTAATTTTGCCATCCATACTCTAAATTCTCTTTCTGTCATTTCCATAATTTATTTATAAGTGGACCCCTGTGTGGTAGCTACTTCATGACTCCTTGGGGGGAGGTTGACTTGTTCTGGTTTTTCACATTGCCAAATATTTTTTGCTGGCTCCTCCTTATGTGTGTTTTCTTCTTGTTCACTCCCTTCTCCTACTTTTTTCTCTCACTATCTCCTTCTCTTTAAATTTCCTTGTCTCTGTGCTTAGTTGTTGGAATGTCCTTTTGGTAGAGGGACAAAATGAAGAGAAGAGTACAGAGTAAGGGCAGCACCTGTGGCTCAGGGGATAGGGTGCTGGCCCCATATACCAAGGGTGGTGGGTTGAAATCTGGCCCCAACCAAACTGTTACCAAAAAATAGCCAAGCATTGTGGTGGGGGCTTGTTGTGCCAGCTACTTGGGAAGCTGAGGCAAGAGAATCACCTAAGCCCAGGAGCTGGAGATTGCTGTGAGCTGTGTGATGCCATGGCACACCACTGAGGGCAATAAAGTGAGACTTTGTCTCTACCAAAAAAAAAAAAAAAGTAAAGAGTAAAAAAAAAGGGAGAAAAAATGAAAAATAAAAACAAAGGTGAAAGGGGAAAAGATGAAGAAAAAGAGAGAAGAATGATCAAAAGAGAAAGACAGGACTAATAGGGGTGTTCAACAGTACACACTGATCCACACCCACAATTCCAAGACTCTGGGAGGGCCAGGGCAGGTGGGTCCCTTGAGGTCAGGAGCTCCTTACCAGCTTTTGCAAAAGCAAGACCCCATGTCCACCAAATGGAGAACAAAATCAGCAGTGTGTCATAGTGGCAACCTACCAATATAGTCCTTCACAAGGTCAAAGCTAGAAGAATACCTTAGACCAGGGATTCAAGGCCTCCTTGAGCCAGGCCAATGCCCTGACACTCCAGCCCTGGTCTCAGAGCAAGGCTCTGTTCCACCAATAAAATACAGAATGAAATATAAAAAACAAACAAAGAAAAAATCATAATAAAAATAAAGAAAATAAAAAATAAAAATTATATAAAATGAAGAAAGGAGGGATATCTTAGTTGTTTGAGAAATTAATGAGGGAAAGATGAGAAAAGTGGAAATATCTCTACCAAAAGAAGAAAAAGGAGAGAAATGTAAAGAAAGAGGCAGAAAATTTGTAACGAAAGTGGACTTCAGGATAATGAAGTAAAAAGGAAAACATAAAAAATAACAAAAGTAAAAAAAAATGTATTATTATATGGATATATAAGAATAAATATTATTTATTATTAATAGATATTTATTACATATAGATATTATATGTGTGTATGTGTGTGTGTATACATATAGCAATATATTACCTGGACACCAGGTGGTGCTCTAAGAAGATTAAAAAAAAATGAAAATATATACTGCAATATATTGTCTGGACACCAGGTGGCGCTCCAGGGTTAGGAGATGCAAAATAAGGTGGTCAGCGTGGAGAACAGGTATGAGAATTTTCTGCTGTATAATAAAATGGGGGCGGGAAGCCACTATATAGTTTCTGTGGAGACCTGGTCCTGTCTTCCTGATTTATTTGCCCTCAGTCAGGGAGTGTTGCTTCCTTAACGTTCAATCCCCACAGGATTGAGAGCCTGATGCTCTCACCAAACTTCTTAGGAGCCACTCCTTGACCTTCCAAACAGTGCCTCTTGGCCAAAAAGGGGCTTTCCTGGGGGTGCCAAAGACACCAGACTCATCCCAATATTGGCTGCCCAAGCTCAGCGGGCACCAGAGCTGGCCACATGCTGCACCTCTAAGGGCTGTTCCCACAGTCATCCCATAATGGTGGCTCCTTGCTGGCAGCTGAGCTATCCAGGAGGTCCATCCTGCCCACTCGTTAAATCTCTCTGCTCACTGGACACTTATCAAGTTCACTCACTTGCTTAAACCCTCCTAAGGCAGCTCTGGCAAGCACCCAAGTCCAAAAAACTGCAGGACTTCCCTGCCTTCAGCCCTTCACCAGAGGGCTGGTTGGCCTCTACACTCACCCTGGCACTTGCCTTCTGTGCCAGTTGTCCACTGCTCATGACCTCCTCCTTGGCTCCTGGAGTCACCCCCTGTCTCACTGTGGCCCTCAGAGTGATGTTTCTGGGCAGAATACTCCAGCCACAGGTCGTTGGAGTCCCCTTTACCTAAGTTCACTGAGAGTGGTTGGTACAGAGATGTCTCTAATCCCCCATCTTGCTCCCCAAATCACATTTCCTTCTAAATCTCTTCATTGATCCTCTAGTGAAGCAGTTCTCAACCTATGGGTCACAACCCCTTTGGGGGTCGAACAACCCTTTCACAGGGGTCGCCTAAGACCATCCTGAAATCAGATATTTACATTACAATTCATAACAGTAGCAAAATTACAGTTATGAAGTAGCATTGAAAATAATTTTATGGTTAGGGGTCACCACAACATAAGGAACTGTATTAAAGGGTCACAGTATTAGGAAGGTTGAGAACCACTACTCTTTCAGGCTCATATCGATTAGTTTTTATGTGTTTGTATAGTTTCCAATGTCCGACTATTATTAATTTCTAGTTTTCTTTCACTGTGGTCAGAGAAAATATATATGATATGATTTCAATTTTTCTTTAATTTTTTTTTTAGAGGCAGAGTCTCACTATGTTGCCCTCGGTAGAGTGCCGTGGCATTACCGCTCACAGCAACCTTAAACTCTTGAGTTTAAGTGATTCTCTTGCCTCAGCCTCCCAAGTAGCTAGGACTACAGGCACCCACCACAACGCCTGGCTATTTTTTCTTGCAGTTGTCATTGTTGTTTAGTTGGCCCAGGCCAGTTTGAACCCTCCAGCCTTGGTGTATGTGGCTGGTGCCATAACCACTGTGCTACAAGCCCTGAGCCAATTTTTCTTAAATTTTATAAAACTTATCTTGTGGCCTAACATATGGTCTATCCTTGAAAATGACCCATGAGCTGAGGAGATATTCTGTGGCTATTGGTTGAAACATTCTATAAATATCTATTAGATTCCTTTGGTTTATAGAGAAGATCAAGTCCAATGTTTCCTTGTTTATTTTCTATATGAATGATCTGTCTATTGCTCAAAGTAGAGTGTTAAAGTCTCCAACAATTATTGTATTAGAGTATCTATCTCTTTAGCACTAATAATGCTTTATATATCTGATTGCTCCAGTGTCAGGTACATATACAGGGTGTCCATAAAGTTCATGTGCAATTTAATATAGTTTTACATTGTGCATTGCACATGAACACCCTGTATATTTAGAATTTCTATCTTCTCACTGAACTGTCTACTTTATTATTATGTAACAATCTTCTTGGTCTCTCTTTATAAGTTTTGTCCTGAAATCTATTTTATCTGTTGGAAGTATAGATTCCAAGTATAAATTCTCTTGCTCTTTAATGGTCTCCATTTGCAAAGAATGTCTTATTCCATCTCTTTATTTTTATTCTATGTGTGTCTTTATGGGTAAAGTGGGTTTCTTATAGACAATACATAGTCATCTCTTTTTGGTTTGCTCTTGCCTGTGCTATTATTTGAGATGCTTTGTTAGGTTGTTTGTTTAAAGGTTTTCTGCTTTTTTGATGTAGGCAGTTATTGCTTTAAACTTTCCTATTATTGTTTTTACAGTTTCTCACAGATTTTGGTATGTTGCATTTTCACATTCAGCCACTGTCCTTTGATTGGAGATTTTAGTCCCTTTCACAGAGAACGTCATCATCGTAGGTAAGGACTTAATACTGCCAGGGTGCTTGCTATTTGATTTCTGGTTGTTTTCTTCCTTCCTTCCTGATTTCTTTGTTAAAGGTGATTTTCTCTGGTAGTGTGTTTTAATTTCTTTTTAATTTTTTGTTTATCTGTTGTAGTTTTAAAATTTCAGATTAATATGAGGATACATATGATTAGGTTACATTGCTCACATTTGTGAAGTTAAAGTCCGAGTTGTAGTCATGTCCGTCACCCAGGAAGTACACATATGCCCAGGCACTGCACCTGTTTGGTGGGAATTTACCAATCGTCCCCCTAGGTGGACTTAATTGAATTTAATTGAGTTTTTCTCTCACGTGAGCCTGTGGTTGTTAATCTACTAGTTGCAATTTAGTACCAAGCACATCTCATGCCCTCTTTTCTATTCTTGCAATACTTCCCTTAGAAGAATGTTCTTGAAATCTGTCTAGATTGCTACAAAAGATCAAAATCTCCATCTCTTTATGTCTGAATACTATTCCATGGTATACATATAACACAGTTTGTTAATCCATTTATGTGTTGAGGGGCACTTGGGCTGTTTCCACATGTTTGTGATTGTGACTTGTTTCAAAAATCCTTTGTTTCTATGTGGCTTACAAAATTAGTCCTCAACCAATGTAGAAAATTTGGAAAACACAAAATCCCCTTACCCATTATTAATATTTGACTGTATTTCCCTTTTTATTATTTTTACAGCAGATTGAGATGATTCACACAGGTGGCATCATACTATGGTGTATAGTTTTATGTCTGCTTTTCACCTAACATCAATTGTAAGCATTATCCATGGTGTACAAAGCCTTTGTTTCTAATTTTAAGTCCCTTATAAAAGTCCACAGAGTGGCTCCCTCTTACTTCTTCATTCCACCTAGTTACCCCCCAACCCACTTCATTCCAGCTATGCTGGCCTCCTGGGAATTCCCCTAACACAGCACGATCATTTCTGCCTCTAGAGCATTTTACCTCTAGAGCATTTTCACATGTTTTTCATTTCCCAGTGGAAGAGAACTGGAAAGAAATTCCTGAGCTGTGGCTCATGATTTCTCTGGATGTTTAAAGACCTGAAAGGGACCTGGTTGGAAATTGGTGACAAGGAGGTCTAAGGAAGAGGTTTATGGGTGAACCTCTCTAAATGGACAAAAATAAGATATTTGTATGTGATATGGATGTTCACCAAAGTGTGACCTCAGAGGAAAGAATTACCCTTGGGGAGACAGGATGAGCCTTTCAGAGGGTACCAGTCAGCATCTTTGCTCACACACTCAGGTCACTGCCTGAAGGTTCATTTCAAAGTGGCCACGGTGATTGAGATGGAGGGGACGCTGAGGCACAATGAATTACACCACTACTTGGAGACAAGGAATCAGAATGAATCACTGCCCATGACCCCAGGAAGGAGTCAGCACACAGCACTGAGTCAGGGCCCCACTGTGCAGTGGGAAGCTGGACACACCCTGGCCCTGAGCTGCACTCAACAGGGAGCCCCGTGATCAAAGGGAGACAGAGTAAGACCCAGAGTCTCTTAATCCTATATGCAAAATGCCCAAGGCATGAGACAAATCATAACACATCATACCAGTGTCTGGAAAAATCACCACTCGAATGAGTAAAGACCATCAGCAGACACCAGCCCTGAGATGGTGCGGATCCTGGAGTGATGTGGCACACACCGTAAGGAGGAAGTCATAAAATCATTTTGATGAGCAATAATAAACTTTTTAAACAAATGAAAAGCGAGAAAATCTCAGAAATGAAATACAAGTTATACATACAAACAACATGAAATTATAGGGCTGAAAACTGTGAAAGATGAAGCAAAACCTCACTGGACGGGTCAGGAACAATGACCACTTTGATATAATTTCAGATATTGAAGAGGATATTTAGCACAACTGGAGAATAAAAGATACTAATGAGAATTAGGAAAGGACAGAAAAAATGATGAAGTTGGTTTGACCTTGCAAATAAGGCAGAAAGGTTAAATAGATTAAACAGCATTTATTTACTGGAAGGTAAAGGAGACCCCTGTCTGCACAGCCCTGCCCACCACTAGCCTTCTCCTGAGGGTGTCGCCAGGGTGCTCTAAGCTGCTCAGGTGAGGCAAGGCCAGAAGTAAGTTCAAATTCAGAGGGACCTGAGTCCCTGCTCACTGGCCTGAGGTGGGGGTCACAGCAGCTGCTTCCTGCAGGGAAGAGAAACAGTCGGAGCTCAACCCACCAGAGCCTCCTGACACTGGAGCTACTCCTGGGGCTGGGGACACAGAACAGGATGGCTGTGGGTAGGAAAGGGCTCAGACTGGACTAAAGCACCACCCAGAAACAGGCTCTGCACCCAGGGAGCTGAGCAGAGACAAAGGGCCATCACAGAGGCCAGCACCAGCTATGGGCCAGAGTGTCTTGTCACTCCCACATCATGGCCTGGACTCTCCCCAGGTCCTCCTCCTCCCTGTGCTCAGCTTCATAGGGATTTCAAACCAGTCTTTGGGGTGATCCCTCTGCCCCCTTCCTCACTCTGGACATGTATCTGTTTCTGTTTCGGGTCCAGTTACTCAGAAGCCCTCACTGACCACATCCCCAGGAGGGACTCTGTTTCAGGGTCCAGCTACTCAGAAGCCCTCACTGACCACACCCCCAGGAGGGACAGGACAGTCACTTTCACCTGTGACTCATCTTCAATGTGTAGCTTAACTGAAGTTATTGTTTACTTTTTGCCATTAAAATGTAGTAGTTTAATGTTTTCTGTCCAATTACGCTTTCTCTGGTTTTTTTTGTTTTTGTTTAGGCCTTAGTAGTTATATTTTATGGTCTTTAGGTCACATTTGTTTTTATTAAAAATAAAGCATTATTTTAGACAAATATTAAAGAAAACAATATGTCATAAGTTACAGAACAGATATGAAAATCTTTTTGCTTCTTAAATACTGAAGAAATCTCATGGAAGAATTAGTGAAGGTAAAACTAATTTAAAAATAAAATTATTTAACATTCGCTATAGCGCCACATACCATCAACCTTTGAGTTCTTTCAATGGAGATGGCACATCTATCAAGTTATTTTTACGTAGCCATAAAAGAAAATAGTAAAATAATAAGGAAGGTGTCTGGAATTATCTCTGAATATAGGGTTCAGGGAAATTCATCAGTAAAGAATTATATAGTTGGTATAAATCTGTAAATTATGAAAGGAACAAGACTATGTTAGTATATTGGATTATGTGTGAAAAAATATATACACAAACCTCAAGGAAAATTAAACTACTTTTCAAAGTTTAGGATGAGATCAAAAAAACAAGCAAAAACCAAAAAAGCAAGTATAGGAGTAGTGTCAGTTATTTTTACTGCATCCTCACATTATTGGGGATTTTTGGATCTTTCAACCAAAAGTCTGAATTTATCGTAAATTTGTTCATTTTTAAATTCCTGACACTGACTTAGCATCTGCCCTGAGAATACAAAAATCAGGGGCAAAGAAGAGAGGGGCCTCCTGCATGAGATCATGTCATCCATTAATTTGTGTTGTTTGTCAGCAACCACAGGGACCCAACTCGGATCAAGTGAGGGGAATTCATAGCAGGATACTGGTTTCTACCCACAGAAAATCAGCGGAAGAGTTGAAGGATGCTGAGTGGGTGTCAAAGGCAGGGAACAGCACCTGCACAGTCTCTGAGACAGGAAGAAACCAGATATGGTTGAGGTGAAGGGAGGCCAGTGGAGAGAGCGGAGGAGATGAGATGGAAGAGCCAGCTGAGCAGTTACATGATTTACCAAATAGGGAAGCTCTGAAAGCTTTGGATTTCTTTTTTTTTTTTTTTTTGAGACAGAGCCTCAAGCTATCCCCCTGGGTAGAGTGCCATGGCATCACTGCCCACAGCAACCTCCAACTCCTGGGCTCAAGCGAGCCTCCTGCCTCCGCCTCCCAAGTAGCTGGGACCACAGGCACCCGCCACAATGCCTGGCCATTTTTTTTTTTTTTTGGTTGCAGCCATCATTGTTGTTTGGCGGGCCCGGGCTGGGGATTCGAACCCACCACCCTAGGTGCACATGTCTGGCACCTTAGCCGATTGAGCCACAGGCGCCAAGCCAAAGCTTTGGATTTCAAATATGCCAAGTGCAAAGTCTGTTTCTCACCCCTGTTCTGTGAAAAGTAGGCACCCCCCTCATCTCGGCACTGGTGTATAAAGTGAGAAGGCAGAGATGTGGCCTGTGAGAGCCAAGGTTTCCCGGGCAGGAGGATCACAGGGTGTGGAGAGCAGGGACTGCTCTCCCAGGGATGGTGGCAGCGCCATCATGCTCTGTTATGAGTGTTGTTATTGTTGCCATTTTTTAGTTTTGATTTGTAGAAAGTGAGAATTCTCAATGCTTCTATTTAATTCTCTCTTTCTTCACTTGTCAATTACAAATTAAACTCTCTATTAATAAAAATTTCCAAACCATAGAGAAGTGAAAGAATAGAACAAGGGATCACCTTGTATCATTATCTAATTTTAAGAATGATCAACTTGTGAGAAGTTTTGAGTTTCCATCCCCACTTTCCTGCACAATGAATTATAAGTTTTAAAACTTGTGTTACTTTGGGGGTTCAGGCCGGTTGTGCCTTTGAGAGGCTGTGGCTGCAATCACTGCAGCAGGCCCAGAAGTGTATCCTGATGTGTAAAACTGGAGAAACTAGGGGCGTTGCCAGTATTTTTTGGAAATAGTGTCTGGTATCCCGTGCATGTTGAATCATTTTCACACAAGGTATAATTGAAAAGTGACCCTTTTTTCAGAGACATCAAAAACAAACAAATCCAAGTCTGGATCTCGCTCTTCTCTATCAAGAGCCACATGAAGATCTCATTCTCATCCATTTTCCAAGTCTCGGTCCCAAAGCCGACCTGTCTCTCATTCAAGGAAGCCACGCTGAGTTCCCGGTCTCCATCCAGATCATACTCTCCAACTCACAACAGAGAAAGAAATCACCCAAGAGTGTATCAGAATCGGGATTTCACAGGCTGCAATAGAGGTGATGGAAGGCCCTGCTTTTATCTGTGGGGCCAATACAACCGAGGAGGACATGGAAATTGCCACTCAAATTGGCAGAATTACCAGCAAGCTAACATTCAACAATGGGGTCATTCAGGTTCCCAGTCCCCAAAGAGAAGGTCCCCTTCAGCGAGGTCCAGGAGGCATTCTAGAAATTCCAATAAGTTGTCTCTGGCAGGTCAAAGCACTCCTCATCTTCTAACCATAGCCAAGTTGAATCTTTGAAGCTCAAGCCTAGAAAGGAGAAGAAGTCCTCTTTCAAGGTTAGCCGGCCATCTGAGGCAACTAGGAATAACCAGAGAAATGAGCCCAAGGAGCAGACATTCTCTGGAGGCACCTCTCAAGATACAAAAGCATCTGAGAGCTCAAAGCCATGGCCAGATGCCCCACCTGCAGTGCTGGTCAAAGCCATGCCCAGATGCCCCACCTGCAGCACTGGTTCTGCATCACGGCCTTCACAGTTCCTGAGCTGAGTCCCTGGGAACCAAGCCCAGCTCTCAAAGCCCCCTCCAGTCTGTGGTGGTGAGGCAGAGGTCGCCCCGTCTTAGCCCTGTGCCAAATCCTAGTCCTCTGCTTTCCAACATATCCCAGATGGGCTCAGCTGTGCTGAGTGGTGCTGGGTGTCAGTCTGGGACACGCCGAGGGCAGTTCCACCATAGCGCGGGGTCCTTGACTCCATCCCCAGAGAGTCCTGTGGGTGAGAGTTTGCCAGTCACTGGCTCCACACGTGGCTCGTCTCAGGAGGAGGACAGTGCTGCCGCAGGAGGAGCAGCCGATACAGAGGCGAGTAGCTCCGTTCAGAGGAGATGCTGGTTGTGCTTTCAGCTCACTCTTTGGCAGTGTAATTGTAATGTGATCTAAGTTAGAGCTCTGGTTCATGGTAATAATGTAATCCCCATTTCCTAAATTTTTCATTAGTAAACATTAAAAGCATCACCCAAGGAAACCTTTAGCTTAACTCTAGCCTTCCCACCTCCCTGAATTTGTATTGCAGCATACAGTTTCTTTAGACTACTCTGCGATGATGTTTTCACATTTAAAACATGCCTTGGATTCAGCTCGGCCTCTATAGTAAGTACAGTGGTTACAGCGCAGCCACATGCACTGAGGCTGTCGGGTTTGAGCCCGGCCTGGGCCAGCTAAACAACGATGACAAGTGCAACAAAAAATAGCCGGGTGTTGTGGTGGGCAACTGTAGTCTCAGCTACTAGGGAAGCTGAGGCAAGAGAATCGCTTAAGCCCAAGAGTTTGAAGTTGCTGTGAGCTGTGATGCCATAGCACTCTACCGAGGGTGACATACTAAGACTATCTCAAAACAAACAAACAAAAAAAAAACTTGCCTTGGATTCCACCAACGTAAGCCAGAGAACAGTAGAGATTTGTGGGTTGGCTATCAAAAAAGTATGGTCTTTGCTAAAATGAATGGCCTCCTAGACCCTCTAGAGCCCACCATCTACTATGTGATCTGCATCTGCCCATCCTGGTGAAGAGCTGCACCCGCACATTCCACAGCTGAGGAGACCGGGCAGAACGGGAAAGTCCAAGGCTTAGTCCAGGAGGGCCTTATTTTAAAACGACAAGGAGGGAGTATATCCCGGTAGAACCCACCCAGGCTGTGTGTTAGGAGAGGACATGACAGTGCTTCGTCTTTCTATCCTGGGGGACACAGCATATGTAATAGTATTAGATTTAATTTGGGCAACTTTGATTCCCAAGAGAAAGCATGTGAATAAACATTAAAGCGTTCACCTCAGTTTGGGACCAGACTGCTTGGATCTTTGTAAAAACCGGTTTTGTGTGGCCAGGCATGGTGGCTCACGTCTGTAATCCTAGCACTCTGGGAGGCCGAGGTGGGTGGATTGCCCTGAGCTCAGGAATTCGAGAACAGCCTAAGCCAGAGCAAGACCTTGTCTCTAAAGAAAAAAATAAAAGAAAAAGCTAGGTGTTGTGGGAGGCGCATGTAATCCCAGCTACTTGGGAGGCTGAGCAAGAGAATTGCTTGAGCCCAAGAGGTTGCTGTGAGCTGCGATGCTACAGTACTCTACAGAGAGTGACATAGTAAGACTCTCTCTCTCAAAAAATAAATAAATAAATAAATAATTTTTTTTTATTTGAAAAAAGAACTGGTTTTGTGTGTCAAGGGGGTTAAGGCCTTCTGTGCAGTCATGTGTCACGTGGAGTTGCTCCTAACCACATCCCTCTGCCCATATCTTCTGATTTCTTCTGGGCTGGGCTTCCCCTTGTCCAGCAGCAGCTCCAGTATCCCCTAACTTTGAGGTCCTGCTGATCCACTCAGCAACAGGGGTGGAAACTGGGAAACTGGAGGGTAGTTTCTGGTCTGTTTTCTAAAGAAACTCATGAATTTTATTATCTTCATAAATATGAGAAAATTATTCTTCAATATTTTTTATTAATCTATTTATGAAATGAAAAGAAACGCCCATGATTGATTAAGGAAGGTGGTTATGGCTGGGTGGTTCATGGGGTTGGGTCTTTCGGTTAGTTTTCTTTTTTTCCTTTTTAACCCTAAGCTTTAATTTGAAATATTCTCAGATGTTTGGGGGAGGGGTGAAACATCCTCTTAAAAGGGTCCTTGTGCTTGCCTTCTGGGGAGGCGGTCCAGAGCAGGCGGGTCACGTGGCATTTATGCAGATGTTATTTGCAGAGTGCACCCCTCTCTTCCCCCCCCACCTTTGCTTCTTGGGCTGCTGTAGTACTTCCCACTGACTTTGCTACATTTCTATAGTTAAGTTGGTTTTACCTGAATGATTCTTGTTTAGGGGAAAAAAAATGAAAATTTCTCTTAAAATTTGTTTCAATTCCTCCTACAAATAAAAAAAAATGAAGTGGCTGATGTAAAAAATAAAATAAAATATTGTTACTTTATAAATAGACTGAAAAACAAACATAATCAAAGTCACTCTGGACAGATTATTTTGGCTATGACTCCAAGTGTTAGAGAAAAAGAAACCAGAAAAATATATTTAACTCTAGTTACTTGGTTTGGTTATATTAGTAGTATAAATGAGCAATTATGAATCTCTGTAATGAGCTTTGTAGGCTGAGAGAATGTGACACAGTTGTTGGGAGCAGTTTTCTCACTAAAAGGCAAAGGAGCTGTTATTGAAATGAAAACACTGCAACGGACAGCGGGTGTTAGACTTGAGTCACAGGTGTCCGTGTAAGCGCCATTAGTAGATGTCAGAATGAACTGTGCAGACATATAAACATGTCCCATTTCTGACCAATATGATCCTTACTTCACAAAGCTAAATACTACATGTAAATTTTTGCATATTAATATCAAGTCAAGGAAGTGGGTGCAGACGCTGTAAGTTCACGTAACAGTGGCTTCTGTTGGGCATTTGGCACATCCAGTGAAAGGCAGATCCAGGTGCTGCTGAGCCTGGAGATCAGGACATCAGGCAAGTCTGACCCAGACTCCAGGGAGAATATGACCCACTTGTCTTCCTGCACCTCCCTCCTGAAGAAGCCGTTACAGTGGGTGCCTGCATTTCATCCACTTACCCAGCAATATATTGTTATCTATTCCCCAAGGGCAGCATAATGGCTGGATAAATAGATTGGGTTACTGACTGCAAGTGTCACCTCTACTTGCTTCCATGACTTTGTTTTTTTTTTTTGTTTGTTTGTTTTTTTGAGACGGAGCCTCAAGCTATCCCCCTGGGTAGAGTGCCATGGCATCACAGCTCATAGCAACCTCCAACTCCTGGGCTCAAGCGGGTCTCCTGCCTCCGCCTCCCAAGTAGCTGGCACCACAGGCGCCCACCACAATGCCTGGCCATTTGTTGGTTGCAGCCATCATGTTGTTTGGCGGGCCGGGCTGGGGATTCGAACCCGCCACCTTAGGTGTACGTGGCTGACGCCTTAGCCGAGCCACAGGCGCTGAGCCCCGATTTTTCCTAGATTATTCCTCCTCCTCCCATTTTCAATTTCTACTAGGACCAATCATTTAGTGATCCAAGAACTGTTAATCTCATTCTTCCTTTATACAAACATCCATCAATTCCTGCTCTTGTACCTTCATTAGGACAAATCAATGCCACAAAAATTCAACTCTTAGCTCTTCTTGAGTTTGCTGTTCAAATGGCTAGAAAAAGAGCTAAGCCATAGCAAGGGCCTGTGGTTCCAGCTTCTTGGGAGGTTCAGGCTTAAAAGAATCACTTGAGCCCATGAGTTTGAGGTTGAGGTGAGCTATGATGCCACAAGACTCTACCGGGGGTGACACAGTAAGACAATATCTTTTTTTTTTTTAAAAAGCTAAGCCAGGTAAACTTATTTCACATCTGTGATTGTTACCCCATTACCTATAAATTATAATTTCACATCTTTGTCCCAAGCTCTCGTTTCTTACATGTGGAAGCACCCATATTCTTAAAGGTCAACACTTCCACTTGTGGCCCTAACCCCATCTTAGCTTAAGAATCAAAGAGAGTCCCAGCAGTCACTTTCCTGACATCGACTGTCCCCTTCTATGCAATTCTTCAGCCTACAAATAATGGTTATTTCTCATCACAAATTCTTTTTGCCCTCAGTTTTACCTTACTACTACCCCTGTCTCCTTTTCAGCAAAATTCCTACAAAGCTCCCTACTGACATACTATAAGCCCTGCCTTAAGATTTCCTTTTCACTTTGTTCTTAAACCCATACCACGCAGGATTTCACCAACTATTCCATTCATCAGGAGCAGCGTGCTTTATTTACTATTCATTTGGACAAAAGATTCCTGCCAGTCTGAAAAGCCTTGTATTAATACCTTGACTGCCAATTTCAAAGCAATTATGTGTTACTGAAGTAATTACCTGGCATTGTCAACTACTGTATACATTGAATAATTTAGCTATAAATGTGTACCCTCAACCAAAATGCAGAAACTTTTATACTATATCACTACCTAACACAACCAAATGCCCTCAGGCTTGTCAATAAAGACAAACAACACATTTTATTAGCACCTGATGGTGAGTTAGAGGCCTTTAATCATAGTGAATTAGCTAAGACCCCACCTTCTAATAAATGAACTAAACTTGGGATAGGACATCTATCAATATAAGAAAGAAAAAGTTTGGCTAGGTGCCTGTGGCTCAAGTGGCTAAGGTGCCAGCCACATACACCTGAGCTGGCTGGTTCGAATCCAGCCCAGGGCTGCCTAATGAGAGCTGCAACCAAAAAATAGCCAGGTGTTGTGGCAGGCGCCTACAGTCCCGGCTACTTGGAGGCAGAGGCTGGAAAACTGCTTGAGCCCAGGAATTGGAGGTTTCTGTGAGCTTGAGGCTGTTTCAAAAGAAGAAAGAGGGCTCTGGCCCCATATACTGACAGGGAATGGTGGGTTCAAGCCTGGCCCTGGCCAAAAACTGCAAAAAAAAAAAAAAAAAAGCACAAAGACACTAGCTGCTCCCATAAAACTATCAATATATAAACTAATCTAATATATAACCAACTAGGTTCCCTTGTTGCTAAAGCTTCAATGAATACTCCAACTTTGATAAACTGTAAGAACTTTATACAAAGAAACCCTCTCTTACAGTCAAAACCCATTTGGAGGTTCTGAGTTATTTCTGTAGCAAACCTTGTTTCTTAAAATTGGGTAAAGTTTGCTACGTAAGTGTCATCAATCAGAAAGTATAACTAGATTGGTTTAATTCTTTTTTTTTTTTTTTGAGACAGAGCCTCAAGCTATCCCCCAGGGTAGAGTGCCATGGCATCACAGCTCATAGCAACCTCCAACTCCTGGGCTCAAGCGAGTCTCCTGCCTCCGCCTCCCAAGTAGCTGGGACCACAGG
>CAUYQV010025438.1:0-62329 GCA_963574575.1 Galagoides demidoff | reverse complement strand
TCAAAAAAAAAAAAAAAAAGATTTTTATTTACCTTATCTGATTTATTATTTGGTAACAAGAAACAACTAATGCACTAACCTACTAAGTCTTCCCTGGAAGCAGCAGAACGTGGTGTGCTCGTCCCTGGTTCTATCTTTAACGAAAGCCTGAATTTTAAAAAGACAGAACACATAACATGATTAATATTTGACAAAATAATATTGACATCATATATTTTCTCACAAAAAACTAAACATTTTAATAGAATAAGCTATATATTTTTCTTCAAGAGCAATCTTTATGATGTTAAGTCTTCTACCTTTTTTCATACAAAGCAGATCTTATGGTTATCCTAGGAAATATTAGGGAGGAACATATATTAAAAAGTTGTATTTAAATGGTCATTACCAATGCTTTGAGAATGCGGTTTCTCAATTGCTGTGGACGTGACCACAAAAAAAAACTTCCACTAGGTTTTCTATCTGCTACTTCGTTGACATTCAGCTTACTGAGGACATTTTATTAACCCTTTATTAGACTATTGTTTTCTCTTCATTGCCTATGTGTGAGTACTACCCAAGTGGCAATACAAAGCAAGCAACTGTGATTGTCTAATGGATTTTACAGAAGGAACAGTGCATGCCTGGGTCTCTTGTGCCTCACAGAAGAGATATTTCTAGCTAATTTTTATTGTAACTCTTCTGGATAGCTAATAACTAGGTGGTTTTTGGAGCTAAGGGAGGCTTGTTTTATGTGATCATCTATGGAAATATAAACTTGTATGTTATTACATAGGGTCAACAGGACAACTGTGGATTGAGGATCTGTGCTATTAAAAAGGGCTGGCTTGAAGGTAAATCTTCAGTGACTCCAGCCTGAGATGGACAGCAGAAGGCAAATCACATGTGAAATTCCTTGAGTAAAAATTTATTCATTTTGCCTAATGCCATAATAAAAAAAAAAACTTTTTACACCAAAAACAAAAAAAATGTTTTATTTAAAAATAACCTTGGTGGCTCATGCCTATAATCTTAGTATTTTGGGAGGCCAAGACTGGAGGACTGCTTGAAGCCAGGAATTTAAGACCACCCTGAATAAGAGCAAGACCCCCATTTCTAAAAAAAATAAAAAAATTAGCCACATATGGTGGCATGCACCTGTTGTCCTAGCACTTGAGAGGCTAAGGCAGGAGAATCACTTGAGCCCAGGAGTTTGAGGTTGTAGTAAGCTATGATGCCATTGCAGTCTAGACCCGGCAACAGAGCGAGATCCTGCCACCAAAAGAATCTTGAATCTGGCATGGCTGCTCACACCTGTATTCCCAGTGACTCAGCAAACAGAGGTGGGAAGATTGTTTGAGGCCAGAAGTTCAAGACCTGCCTGGGCAACATAGTGAAACCCCATTTCTAAAAGAATAAAAAAATTAGCTGCGTGTAGTGGCTCACACTTGTTGACTCAGCTACTCTGGAGACTAAGGCAAGCTCCTGCTTGAGCCCAGGGGTTGAGGCTGCAGTGACTGTGCCAATGCATCCTGGCCTAGGAAACAGAGTGAGACTTGGTCTTTTAAAAAATTTAAAATAAATAAAAACTAATAATTTCCTCAACTACCTCAAAGCTGTCAAACAATTCAACACATTTTAAGACAGTTGGTGAATGATTAAAAGATTTAACTTGAGTTTATATTGATACCTACCATTTAAATTCAGGAACTTTCACATATAGTATTAAATATATTACACAAATTACTTCTGGAATCTATACTGACTATGCTATTGGTTTGAGTACAACAATGAAAATTTCAAAAAATACCTTATTGAAAACTGCATCTAACAAGCCAACTAACACAACTCTTCAGAGAAAGATCAATAAAAACAAAAAGGTTGTTAGCAAAATTCCTAGTAAATCCTTGTCTGAAGTCAAAATTTATTAGTTAGTACTCAAGTTCCATTTACAATAATATACTGAGTTTTGAGTTCTACAGCAAGAGATTATGATTCCTATCAGTGAAAGCTATTGCAGGAAATAGGATACTAAAGTAGTTGTAGAAAATGCTTTGCTATAATACGTGAAACCTAATATTGCTAAGAATTTGTCTGAAGATAAAAACTATTCAGCATTCTACCAACTGCAATTTTTAGTGAAATTATACAACACAAGTGGTGTTCATAATGATAACTAATCTACTGTAGGTGCTCAAATTATTATTTGATAACTCAAGAGGGAATTAAACAGTTATATTTCAATTATTTGACAATGAAAATTCGTGTATTAAACAGATATGTGACTAACCAGAACATTCTGTTCTTTTTATAGAGAAGTTTAATTAGGCTACAAAGTGTCCGGCATTCATTCATATTCATTAAGTATTTGTGTTGGGCACTGTGCTCAGAACTGAATATAACAGACTAAGGCAGACATGGTGGCCCTGCTCTTAAGCTTACAGACTAGTGAGAGAAAAGAAGCACACAAAATAACTGCAATTTCCTAACACACCAAAATAGAAAGGAACACCACTATAAAAAGCAGAGGCATCTTAAAAAGCACGGCAGTAAAGGCTAGTCTGAATTGTCAGCTGTGAGAAAAGATATGGTCATTGTTAAAATAACTTAGATTCTCATCCTGATTAAAAGACACATACACAGAGGGTCTTTACCTAACAAATGCAATCAGTGTAACCTGGTTTCTTGTACCCTCAATGAATCTCCAACAATTAAAAAAAAAAAAGACATACACACAATTTGTAATATCTATACTAGTTGGCTATATGGATGAAATTGCTAAAAACAGAGGCCTTTTGATAAGTGAAGTGTCATTTATTTCTATTTAAAATTTTTTCATCATAAAAAAATTATTCCAGCAAAATGTTTTTCTTTTTTCTTTTTTTTTTGAGACAGGAGCCTCAAGCTGTCCCCCTGGGTAGAGTGCCATGGCATCTCAACTCACAGCAACCTCCTACTCCTGGGCTCAAGTGAGTCTCCTGCCTCTGCCTCCCAACTAGCTGGGACCACAGGCGCCCACCACAACGCCTGGCTATTTTTTAGTTGCAGCCGTCATTTTGTTTGGCGGGCCTGGGCTGGATTCGAACCCACCACCTTGGGTGTACGTGGCTGGCGCCTTAGCCACTCGAGACACAGGTGCCGAGCTGCAAAATGTTTTTCTAACATAATTTTAAATGATTTTAATGACATCTTAAAATGCCCCAATTTCCAACGTTTAATTTGAAGGCTCATACAATACAATCTATCTTCTCCAAGTCTTCCACATGATGTCCTCAAAACATCAAGTGACTTTGTAGTTCCCCAAAGGCTGCTTTCATTCTAGCTACTCATGAAAACAAAAATCAATATAACAACAACATCTTTTCTATAAAAATGAAGGTATCATATACTATGTCAGTTTATGGAGCATTAAAACTCATGTTTTCTAGTTCCAATTTATTAGTACGTGAAAAAAAAAACCCTAATGTTTTCAAGTCTATTCTTTAACAAAGTTATCAGATTCAACAAACACATTAAATTTTTATGGTAGTTAGTATAAAAATTTACCACCCATTATAATTATGCAAAATTTTCTTAGACTTTGCTTCTTCCTGTTAAACTTTAATTTGTCTTAAATTGAGTAAGTTTCAGCTTGGCACCCGCAGCATAGTGGTTTTGGCCCCAGTCACACACCCCAAGGCTAGCGGGTTCGAAATCAGCCTGGACCAGCTAAACGACAATGACAACTGCAACAAAAAATAGCCGGGGAATGTGGTGGGTCCCTGTAGTCCCAGCTACTTGGGAGGCTGAAGCAAGAGAATTGCTTAAGCCCAGGAGTTCGAGCTTGCTGTGAGCTGTGACATCATGGCACTCTACCGAGGGTGACATAGTGAGACTCTGTCTCAAAAAAAAAAGAAAGTTTCTTGAGCCAGATAAAGAAATGTTTAAAAGCTATTTACGCGTATTCTGAGTTTTAAGTTACCTGTGCTATACCTCCCTGGACAAAACAAAGTGTTTATTAGGTATCAGTTCTACATCAGTAACCAGGGAGATGGAAAAATAGTGGTAAATATTTACCACTATTGGTAAACTTGAGAAACTACTAGGGCAATAGACTTGTGAAACCAAGCTAAAAGGCCTATCCATCGACCTCACACATTTTCAAATGAGTTAGCGTGAAAAAAGATTTTGTAAAATAAAAATTGATGCATAAAGGGTTAATATTATTATATTGGGGAGAAGATAAAAGTGTTTTCAAACA
Organism: Galagoides demidoff; assembly: GCA_963574575.1. Classification (NCBI taxonomy): domain Eukaryota; kingdom Metazoa; phylum Chordata; class Mammalia; order Primates; family Galagidae; genus Galagoides; species Galagoides demidoff. Next base: position 58,110 of record CAUYQV010025438.1, on the reverse strand, counting down.
TTAGTAAAAATTTAGATATACCTGTAATCCTAGCACTCTGGAAGGCTGATGTGTGGATCGCCTGAGCAAGAGTGAGACCCTATCTCCAAAAAATACCTGGGCATTGTGGTAAGTGCCTGTAGTCCCAGCTACTTGGGAGGCTGAGGCAAGAGAATCTCTCAAGCTCAAGTAAGTTTTGGCCCGGCACCCATAGCATAGTGTTTGAGGTTGTGGTGATCTATATCACCGCACTCTACCAAGTGCGCCAAATTGAGACTTTGTTTAAAAAAAAAAAAAAATTATATACATTTAAGTATATATCCAGAACTTCTTATACATTTGGTATTTGAAAAAAAATTATTTCTAGTTGTTTTCCATAATTTCTAGCCTTTTGTTGGGACCAATTCTGTCCTGCAGAATATTTTAAAAAATTGTTAAAACCTATGGAATAAGCACATTCATAATCACTACCAAAGTGGCTAAAAATTTTTTAAATAATGTATTGATATTGAAAAATTATCTAGTCTTTCACAGACCTTTTATTGAAAAAAAATTTGTGAAAACACAAAATTCAATTTGAAAACATGGGGATAACTGGCATAATAAAGCTAAGAAAACTTTTTTAAAATTAAGAAATGGAGCTATAAGAGAAATGAGAAGCCTGAAGATAAGCTCCTTATCATCCCACCTTTTGAAATAACCAATAGTTATGATGTAACCGTATCACTGAAAGATGAAAGGGGTCAGTAATTAAACCCCCCGCCACCACCTTTGGGCCAGACTGTGGGTGTAAGGAGAAAGAAATGGGTATCAAATTATTTTAAAAGTGATTTAAAAAATATTTAATGAAGGACTTGCTACAATTAGGGAGAATAATAAATGCAGTTCTAATTGGAGAAATGTCTCTTACTTGGAGAAAAGAAGGTTCAATATTCTCTTAGTCTATAAAAAGAACAAAAACAAGCCAAAAAAAGGGCTCAAGATGTGTCAAAAAATCAGCATTAAAAAAGAACTGATTTTTTAATTTTTTAGTCTGTTTCAATAATTTTTCTATTTAAAAGATAAATTTCCATAAACATTTAATGATTGAATATAGGGAGAAAGGAACAAATTTAAATTAGAACTATCATATATTATTAGCTCTTTACAACTAGAGACAGAGTCTCACTTTGTCACCCTCAGTAGAGTACTGTAGCATCATAATTCACAGCAACCTCCAGCTCTTGGGCTTAGGTGATACTCTTGCCTTAGCCTCCTGAGTGGCTGGGACTAAAGGTGCCTACCACAACACCTGGCTATTTTTTTGTTGTAGTTTGGCTGGGCCGGGTTTGAACCTACCACCCTCAGTATATGAGGCCAGAGCCCCACTCACTGAGCCACAGGTGCTGTCCAACAAAATACTTTTTAATAAAAGAACAGATGAGGTATTTGTACATTGGCTCAATCTTATCAAGTGATTAAAAAGAAATACATGTTAAGTATTTTTATGACTAAATGTACCACTGGAGTAGGCACTTTTATGATACTATGTAGAATTTAGATGTTTAAATACATGGGGATGGAAGGTAGAGGATAGGCCAAAGTTATACAAACCACTTTTGAAGATCCAACCTACTTGTAATTATCGTCTTCCACAAACTTTTGTAGCTCTTCTATATACTGAACGGAGTTCAGATATTTTTGGACATGAGGCAACATGGGGATATCTAGGCAAAAAATGATAAATAATTATCCAATAAAGTACGTTGTAACAAGAACTTTAAAAATTTAGAAAAATAATTTAAAGGTAAATTAAGCCCATATGGCACCAAAATTCTATTAGGACATTACTGAGGTAAGCTTTAAATGTGAAAACTGAAGGTAATTTAGAAAATCACACTTATATACTATTTGTGTAATTTTTTTTTAAACAGCTCCAATTACAAAGTACTGCATAACTGACAAATTTCATAGAAAAAAATCAGGAACTTCACTGTGATTTTTAGTCAAATGTCAACCAAACAAAAGGTCTGAAGACAGTTATTTTTCTTTTAAAGAAATTTGGCTTCCATTGATAAATATGGCTTTTCTCCTTCCCTCCTACTAAATTTTAAACATTAATTTAATACTAAATTTGTTATATTAAAAAATTGAGAAAGGGACAGAATAAGGGATTATTTGATTTATCTTTCAGTAAGATTCTATCTCCACACACATTGTTAGGAAGTTTTTGAGGTTTCCTTAAAGGCATAGACACAGGCAGGTAAAAGTTAGCTTTAAGACAAATTTGCTTGAAATAAATCAGATAATGTAAAACTAACTTTTTTAACACCATAACAATTACATATTAATAGTCTAATTGAATTCCCCATCAAACCGAAAGAGAGAATTTAAAAATATTTAAACCATTTAAATATTTTAAAACTCTCCTTTTTCTAATCATTTGGGCTTACTTAGCTCTTTCTATGTATCTCATTTCATAATACACATTGATTATTTACTCAATATCTGACTCAAGAAAGCTAGTCAATTGTCACTAGACTCAAGGGTCTCAGCTACGCTACTTCTCTAATTCAAAAATGTAAAAACTATTTACATTATAGATCAGGGAGATCAAATGAGAAAAAGATAATAAAAAACAATTTCGTAAACCAGTAACTATGAGATGGTAATATTAAAATATATTGCCCTGTGCTCTGTGAGCAAAGTGGCTATAGAATTACAAGGAGCAAAAGATAAAAATGAAAATTTTAAATATTAAATGCTCCAAAATTCCTTAAAAGCAAGATCTTAACCAAGATGCTAAATAGTAAATGTTGAAATAAAATAACCATTATTTCCCTTTATTTAGGATGGAAATAAGAAGTTGATGGGTACAGATGTGGTGGCTAAAGCCTAGCACTTTGGGAGGTTAACGTGGGAAGACAGCTAGAGGTCAGGAGGTAGGGACCAGCTTGAACAAGACCTTGCCTCTGCAGAAAAACCCCAAAACAAAAATTAGCTGGGTGTGGTGGCATGCACCTCTAGTCCTAGCCAGAAGGAGAGGAGGAATGCTTGAGCTCAGGAGTTTCAGATTATAGTGAGCTATGATTGTGCTACTGTACTCCACTTGGGCAACAGAGTAAAACCCTGTCTCAAAAAGTAAGAAAGGAGAGGAAGAGAAGTAAGGGAAGTTAGGGGGAAAAAAAAAAAAAAGAAAAAAGAAAGACAAACACAGAAAGAAAAGGAAAAGAAAAAAAAAAGAAATTGATTTGTTTGTGCAAAATGGTCAACATGTAAGTAAGTCATTGGAATCACAGCATGCTAATGACCTAGCATTATCCCCCCCAAACTTACCATATTCACAGGACTGTTGTAAATCAGAAATTATTCGAAGGATGTTATTCATTAAATTTGATCTTTGCTCATTTTCTAAAATGCTGCCAGTTGATGGGTATGCTGAGTCAATGTATGTTAAATCTGACAGATAGATACCTGAAACAAAATTAGATAAATGAATGTTTTCTTACTTGTAGTTTGCAAAAGTGACAAAGGGTGGAAAAAGCTCATTTATAGATATATTCTAATATGTGTTATATTTAGAATATGTTATTATTAATACACTAATATTTTAAGCCTTGTTAAAATATGACAACTGGGGCCTAGGTTTCTGCAGAGTTGGAGTCAGACATGCAACTATGATTTTTTTTAAATTGTTTTCTTATGACACCATTTTCAAGTATGATTTGAGGCTGGAGTTAGAAACTCCAACACATATGGGACTTAATGGAAAGAAGCTGAGCCTTTGAACTGGCTCTGCCTCTAACTCGTTGCATAATTCAGACAGTTATTTTCAACTCTCAACTTCAGTTTTTAAATATATACGCTCAGTGGCTAGGGTGCCAGCCACATGCATGGGAGCTGGTGGGTTTGAACCCAGCCTGGGCCTGCCAAACAACAATGACAACTACAACTAAAAAATAGCTGGGCATCTTTGTGGTGGGTGTCTGTAGTTCCAGCTACTTGGGAGGCTGAGGCAAGAGAATCGCTTAAGTCTAAGAGTTAGAGAGATTGCTGTGAACTGTGACGCCACAGCACTCTACTGAGGGTGACATGAGACCCTGTCTCAAAAAAAAGTAAATCTATAGAACAATCAGTATCTATTTTCCAAGTTGGGTTCAGCTTGAAGGAGTTAACCTAGCCAACCTAACCAGTGCAGAATGGGGAAGCTATTTTAGTTTATAACCCCCTTTCTTTGAGTTGATAAACTACTGTCATTTGAGTCTTAATTACTTTGAAAATGGTCTCAAACTGGTAGAAATGCCTTACGTTTTAAAGATCATCAGACGGATTTCTGGACTACAAATTGAAGTTAACTCTTTCCTATCTCCTCCCTACACATTCTTGGTACCAATAAAAATAGCATTCCTGTTAAGTAATGGCTGTGCTAGACCTCAGCATGGACAGTTTAAAATATTTCCTGAAAAAAAAATTTCTTGAGAGTTTACTATGCACATGTAAAATGTTTAAGATAACTAAAGTTGGAGAGAAAAAAACAGACATTTTCCTATTCTTACCTCATTACTCCATGTTCATAAACTCTCAGGGTAAATGCAACCAAAATGACGTCTACTGCCTTCCAAGCAAGCTCTGTATTTTTATTCATTCCATTTTATTCTACCTTGACTGTTTAGTAGACTTATCTCCGCCCATCCAAATCTTATAGCCTATATATTCAGTTCAATGTCAACTATTCTGTAGTTTTCTCGGTTTCCAAGAAAGGAATTTAGAAACTGTCTCGTCTTTTTATGTATGAAGAACCCGACTGAAAGGACCTAATGTCATGCAACCTGTTAGGCACTGACAGAGCTGTATCGTAGAGGCTTCACCGGAGCCTAGGTTTTTAAAAAAATATTACATTCTATTAGAAACTGATACATTAGTGATAACATTCACTCATTAACTTTTATGACTTCATAATTTCTTTAGTTACTTCAATTTTCTCTTATTTATACCTTATCTGATAGAAGACATCAACTCATTTAAAGACAGTTGCTCTTTCTCATATCCTAAGAAAAAGAAAGCCCTTTTTAACATTTGATAATAGGTATTTAATACAATATAAAAGGTTGGCATGGCAATCTTTTCCTCATATCCTTCATTTTCTACTTAGGAAATTTTAACAGTGTTCTTTAAGCCACCTATCATAAATACTTTTTTTCTTTAGAGAATCTCGACTTTTTCTGATTCCAAGTGAATCTACAGCCTAGGTTCTTCCTACCTCCTTCAATCTCAAGGAAGAATTCTCTCTGCTCCCCAAATCTGAACTGTGATTCTGTATGTAATTGGTACTGCCTCCTTCCAAATACCTACTATTAACCTCTTCTATCGCTCATCCCCACCAGCTCCTTTCACAGAACCAATATACCTATTTTAATATTCCCTAGTTAGGAAAACAAAATCCAAGTAACCTTTCCCTCAAATCTGATCTCCTTTTCAAGATAAGACCCTGTCTTTCTCCCTTCAACACCTAGAAAGAGAAACATGGAACAGTACGCTTTCTTATCCTTTCTTCTATTTTTTAGTGTAATATGTAATACACATAAAAGTTTACATGTGTCAGGAAAAACTGGAAGATTTTGTAACAGGTCAGAAAGATTACTTAGGTATCTTTTCTCCAGTGCCTTTGGCTGTTGTGAGCTATTTTACTTTATAACTGCTTTAAGTTCTTGTAACCTGGTAATAACACAAATTCTTGTCCATAAAACTGCCAATGACCTATGTTCAGTGGGATATATGTAACTGATTATTGCTTAGTTGCTGTTGACCCATTTTGCAACTATTTGTAAATTTATTTCAGCATTCCTAATTGCCTATATATGTGTGTTACTCTGAATTCTCCCTTGAAATGGACCTTTCTAACTCCTTTATAAATTTAATGATTTAAGTAAAATCTCTGACACATAATCATTTTCTTTTTTATTGTTGGGGATTCATGGAGGATACAAGACATGTAATCATTTTTTGTGTGAGAATCATGATTTCATCTTTTTAAAAAATCATCAACACACGCAATAGCTGTTATCAAACAATATGATAAACATTTGTGAAAGACAAGTCAAAGAATTACAGCGTCCCCAAGGAGAGCAAAGATTCCTCAGTGAAATGGCACAGGGACCCTAGGAAATTTTAACAGTGTTCTTTAAGCCTTAACAGTGTTCTTTAAGCCACTGATAACAGTGTACAATGATAACAGTGATAAAAGATATGTCAAAAGTACACAGAAAAGGTTAAAGAGAAGCTTTATGAAAATTCTATGCAAAAAAATGTTATTCTCTGCTGCTGGGATCAGAGAAGACTTTAAGAAAGAAGTGGGATTTCAGCGGGGCACTATAATATGCCAACTCTTCCCATTTTGGCATCTTATTGTTAAATCCAGAGCTAATAGTCACTCCCTGTAACTGTGCTGTCCCATATGAGATCCATTTGCCACATATGATTATTGAGTATTTCCAATGTGTTTATTCTGAATTGAGAAGTGTTTAAGTAAAAACTAGACAAATTTTGAAGAGTTAGCATGAAAAAATTATGTAAAACATCTCATTAATAACTTATATTGGTTACATGTTAATATTTGTAATATATTGGGGTAAATAAAAATGTTACTTAAAAAAAAGAACTGCAACATTAATACTGTTGAGTCTACCTACATATGTTCCTTCCCTACTTACTGGCCAGAAGCAACTACTATTCTGAATTTTAGGAGTATTCTCTTTTCTCCAAATATCTATACAATATATTATTTACTTCTACTTTTGAGCGTTGAAAATCATATTTTAGTGTATGTGTGGATTAAATAACTATTTGTAAAGTTAGAAAAGTGTTTTGTACACACTCAGTGGTTTATAACCATGTGAAATTTTTATACATAGGGTCTTCAGTGATTGCTTTGTTTCATTTTGTTTCTAAGACTTATCTATGCCATTAAATGCAGCTACAATTCTTTAAATTGAGAATTTATTTGTATTTAATTGTATCATAATTTATTTTATTTGATAGTTTTTGCTGACGCACGTTTTTGCTAATACTTGGTATTATCAATCTTAAGTTTTGCCAATCTTTGAGTATAAAATGTTATCTCCTTGTGTCTTAATTTTTTTTTGAGGCAAAGTCTCACTATGTCACTCTCAGTAGAGTGCTGTATTATCACAGCTCACAGCAACCTCTAACTCTTGGGCTTATGCTAGTCTCTTGCTTCAGCCTCCCAAGTATTTGGGACTACAGGCACCCGCCACAATAACTGGCTGTTTTTTTTTTTTGTAGTTCTCATTGTTGTTTAGCAGGTCAGGGCTGGGTTCAAACCTGTCAGCCCTGGTATATGTGGCCGGTGCCCTAACCACTGAGCTACAGGCACCAATCCAATTTTCCTTTTTTTTTTTTAAATAAAGTTTTTTATATTTTAAAATTTTAAAAAATTTTTTAATTAAATCAAATTAATATGAGGGTACAATTTTTAGGTGACATTGTTTTCACTTCCAGGGTAAAGTTCCATCTGTAGAAGAGCCCCTCACCCGGGGGGCTTTTTATCACCCTCACAACGTGCACAATAGGTGAGATCCAGCCTCATGCCCTTCCTCCTTCTACCAAATGTCCTTCTCCCTTCTTCTACCCCCGAATTGGACTGTATTAGTGTTTTATTATTGTTATGAGCATGTAATTGTTTATATATTGATTTCATATTAGTATGGAGTACACTGGATATTTTTCCATTCTTGAGATACTTTACTAAGAAAAATATATTTCAACTTCATCCGGGTAATTGTGAAAGATGTAAAGTCTCCATCTTTTTAAATAATATTCCATGGTATACATATACCATGGGTTGTTGATCCATTCATGGGTTAATGGGCACTTAGGTTGCTTCCATGACTTGGCAATTATTAATTGAGCCACAATAAACATTCTAGTGCAAATATCTTTGTGATAAATGATTTTTGTTCTTCTGGGTAGATACTTAGTAATGGGATTGTAGGGTCAAATGGAAGGTCTACTTTTAGATCTTTGAGGATTCTCCATAGTTCTCTCCAAAAAAGTTGTATTAGTTTGCAATTCCACCAGCAGTATAGAAGTGTTCCCTTCTCTCTACATCCATGTCAGCATCTGGTGTTCTGGGACTTTGTGATGTGGGCTAATCTTGCTGGGGTTTGTATCTTAATCTAGTTTTCCCTGATCAGTAATGAGGTTACAAATTTATATTTCTATGTACTAAGTATTTCTGTCCTGGTTTCCTCTCTTGGGTTGTCTTTTTCTTATTGATTTCTATTTTCTTAATATATTTGTAAATACTGATTTTTTTGTCTGATTCTACTAACATTTTGTCAGTTAAACCTTATCCAGTCACTTTTCAACCCACTAAATAATCTGAAATTTGTAGCTATCCCAATCATGATAACTTATTTTGTCTTTATCACCATGTTTCCTGGAAACTGGTATTACTCATGGTTTCTTGTTCTATGTCTAATTCTGATGACTTTTGAAACCTCTCTGCAGAACTGAGCTCCTGGCTTTCATTTTCAATTTGCCATGCTTAAATATTGTATTTATCCCTAAATACCTGTTATTCCAAGTTAGTACTTTGGTTAGTGATATTACTAATTGCTCAAGTTAGAAAGCTCAAGATTGTTCAAATTAAAAAAGCTCAGGAGGAATTATTTAGTATCTAATTTCTCCCAAATCGAACTAATAGCAACTACAACATAATCACTGAGTGATCAAGACATTATACATAATATAAACCAGAGGCTAGAAGCTGGCAGCCCACCTGACCTAATGTTTTTAAAATCAGGAAATATCACAGGAAAAATCTAAATGACTCTTTTCCTGAAAAATGCAAAGGTCTGGCAATGCTGTCTCATAATCCTCCAGAGCCACGATGAGGAAGAAGGTGGTAGAAGGTGCAGGCAGATTCCTTTAAATTAACCATCAGGATGCCTTCATTTTCCTCTATTATTTTATGCTGATCTAACTCACTCATTTATATAACCCGCTTCATTCTTGTTGTGAGCATTTGCCTTTATGACAGGCCCTTGAATTTAGGTAGAAATTAAGCTTAGATGTTAAATAAAGAATGTGGATTGATGGTGTGGCCTATTTGAAAAAGAAAAAGCACAAGCCAAGGCAATGAGGAACAGGAAGTAGAAGTCCAAAAGTTTTATCTAGAAGCAGCACTCAGCATCTGGGCACCCAATGAGAGAGAGTGTGGCACATGCTTTGGCCTTACATTCAAATCCCAGTTCCATTACTGAGTACTTAAGTACCACGCAAGTTACTTAAGATGCTTAAGTTTGTGTTTCCCCAGCTATTGAGTTACCTAATTAACATTTCTTCAATTAATGAAATATAATAGCATAGTTTATACTCAACACTTACGAATTCCTTCTCCAGTGTTCTATTTTCAATAGCAGAAGAAACTGGGCCAGAGGTAGGTAAAGTGATTTGTCTAAGTTCACAGAGTTAGTGGTGAGTCAGAGCTGTCTTGTTTTTCACTCAGTTCAGGGTTATATTTGTTTTTAAGCCATAACACTTCAATTAATAATAAGATGGACTTACACAGAGAAGAGATGTCGTTCTGTAGAATAGGAGGATGTGACAGTATATAATACCAGAATTTAAGATTAATTCTTTCTTAAGTACCTGAAAGAATTTCACTCATTTTTGGTGTTTTGGTAATCATATATAAAGAGTTTTGTCCTAAGATACATTCATTATACAGTAAGATATTACACAGTACAACATCAAGTTTCTCATAAATTAAAAACTTTCTGAAGTAGCAACTTAGTAAATCAATGTTTAAAAAAATTCTTCCACGTTATAGAGAGTATTACATTATTTAGGTGGCTGCCCTCTGACAAAGTCTAGCTTTTCTTCTAAGTGAAGTTGAGTGCTATTTTTTCAGTATTCAACTTAAAAGATCTCTGGCCAGCAGGCTAAAATGTTTGTTTTATAATTGCCCGCTGAACTATGATAGTCTGTTTCCAGATGGTGCCCTTCCTTCAACCTGCACAATCTCTCCTTGTTCGAAGCTATTCAACCTCCTGCTGATCCCACTCCCCCCACCTCTATTTAAGGCTACAGAGAGGAAATCCCAAGAAGGAGATTTCCCTCCCCCCTATCCCCAGTCTCTAGCAACTTTTTGGTGATGTAATATGTGGGCTGAACTTGAATCTACTGAGAAAGAGGGAATCGCTATTCAAGGGTACTGTATATACAATCTGGGTCGGCTGCAGCTGGCTACTGCATTTCTCCATGTGGCAGAGAGAGCAAAGCCACAATGCTTTCTCTGCCGGATTAAAGACAGCCCACAGACCAGAACTTCCCCTATGCTACTTAAAATTACATAGGCGGCTTGTCAAATTCAATTGATTAGTATTATAAAAAGAAAAAGAAGTTTCTTCTTATAGCTTGGATTCAACGGTCCAAAATAAAAATGCAGCTACCATTAGAGTCACAGATGAACAAGCTTCTGCACTGACTTTTAAAATCAAGAATAAAGGCAGCAAGTTTCTGGATTCACTTTGTCAACAGATAAAAAAAGGTATTTAATGTTTCTTTTATTTGTTGTTTAAGAATATTACATATATAAACATGCATAATTATTTTATATTGGTAGATATTTCAGAATTTCTTATTAAACAAAGAACTTCAGAATATACTGTAATTTGTCATCAAAAAAGGTTTGTTTCGTAACTTTATGTGGAAGCATCAAATACTTTATGATGGCTAATTCATTATCTGAGGTTCGATTTGGTATAATATTTAGTGTATATGATTACAGACTGACACATGCATGCATGCTGGGTTTTTAGAATGCTTTAGTGAAACTAGATATTTTTAACAAGTAACAGATTAAATGTTTAAAGTTTATGGCACAATGATCAAAAACAAAGGAATATAAACTAAAGAAAATAGTTGTAAACAGAATTAGTTTCTCTTGTCATAGCTATGGCATTTGTGCTAAAGATATACATAAACTCCTGGGTTTCTCAAAGCACAGTTACAAAACAAAGGTAAGAAGATACAAAAATAACAAAAACTCATGTACAGTATAACCAAATACCAGGCAGAAATTCTTGTACAAATTTAAGATAAATCTATAGTATTTCTTGCTACAAATCAAAATTTTAAATAGTTTTCCAGGTTTACATGTAACAGAAACTAGAACTGTGACAAATGGAATTACTTGAAAAAGCAGTTATTGATATACACAAAACAGTATTATTATGTAAGTAGTTGAACATTAACAATAGAAAATAAAAACCCAGAAGAAGTACTTACATACAAGATTAAAAGGCCAAAGTTATATAATAATTTCAGATAGAAAAAATTTTGGTAATCAAACAAAAGAGGTTGCCTTCAATGTTCTGTCTGGGACTTTTAAAATTGCTATGAAAAGTATTAAAAGTAAAATTACTAGTTACCAATAATAAGCTTTAACATCAAAGACACTTAAGTTTGTTTTGATTTGGGGATCCCCTGGCCTTTTAAAAATTAAATATATTTATGGGTAAGAATCTCTGATAGCAAATAACAGTAAAGTTAACATTTTTCTCAACTTTGTTTTCATGTCCTTTCTTTAAAGATTCCGAGCTCTAAATACTGCAAGGACCTGTTAAACCCATTTTACAAGAAATTCAGATAAAATTTCTAAGCAATACTGGATCTAAACTACCGTCATTTCTCGTTTTTGTTGTTGCTTGCAATGTAAAGAACAGGACCTCAGAAAGCCTCAGCAATTCCTGATGCCTCAGGCAAGCATATAATCTGAAACCGGAATCAGACAGATAACGATTTATCCCTTTCTTAAATGTATCCCAGGGATTAGACTTTCTCAAGTCTCTTCCCAGAACATATTTCACAATCCAGAAGTTCTTTATCTAACATATCCTCAATGTTTCATAAATTTAATTTCACTGGCTCTTGCTGTTTTCAGTGCATGACCCAAACAGTTAAATGCCTCTATGAGTTTACCATCTGAAAGGAAGTAAATCCAGACTTTTATTTCTTTTCTCTACTAGCTGGCCATGTAGCAACTATGAAGAGAAATAGTACTAATAAATTTAACCCAATGCACGGATGACTTTTTTTTCCTTTTCTAAAAACCACCAAGCAAAGACATTGTTAATTTAAGTATACTGTAACTAATTTATAACATTCTCTTGGGACATAGGAAAATTTTAACATACACAGAAAGGTTTTATGAGGTAACATAGATTTATGAATCTTTTACTTTAAAACTGAACATATGTGGGAAAATATTAAATAAGAGAATGTTTTTAGAAAATCTAACAGTAAATGTATTTTTAAAGCCAGTTCTTTATGCATGACGTAGCTAGTCTACTACTTAAGAAATGTGGCTCCCTGCCCTACTTTAAGTGATTTTTGTAAGGAGAAGGGAATTGTATATATTTTTAAAAATAAACTTTTAGTTGCTTCTTTATACTAACTTAAATCAGATTCTCTTATGATGGATAGTGATTTATGTTACAGTTTAATCAGAATACGCAAAAGGTAGCTGTTTTTGTTTTTAAGTTTATTAGCATTTTAACATGTTTTGTTCTTCAATGGTAACACCGATTCAAAGTCATAAGAGCAGTCTTGGAGAGTAAGTGTTCAGCTGCTCTATAAGTCTATACACGTGTCTGGTATTAACACAAGTTATAATTCTACTTGTTTTGAAGTGTCATGATACTTTTTGAATCTTCCATGTTTTGGTAGCTTATTTCATAGCAGCAATTATTTAAACATAATAATTTTATGATCTAAGAGTTTCCATTCTATTATTAAACCAGAACAAGTGAACTTTAGCACTGCGCTAAGTTAAATATGTAGAAGAAATGATATACAGAGGGTGCTAAAAAATGTATACACATTTTAAGAAAGAAAAAAATGCATTAAAGTTGTAACGCTCAAGTCACATTTAACTGCTGCAATTTACAAGAGATACGAGGTACAATGTGCACGATAACAAACATTATCTGTATATATGGAGTATTACAATTTTAATACATTTTTTCTTTCTTACAATGTGTATATATTTTTTTGGCACCCTCTCTATATTTACCCAGAACGCCGATGGCTTATATTTTATTTTAAGGTCTCTACATTTAAGAAACCATATATAATGAATCTGGAAATATAATAAGACATCTTTTATTGGTTTGGGTATATATATAAGTAACTCTTGTACTAAAATTATTCATCTATGGGTATTAGTCAGCAAAAGGCAGCCTTGGATCAATGATGACTCCCATATTTTTTTTTAAAGACCTTGCTAGAAATATGAATTAATAAGCTCATTCTCCCCCCTTTAGCCATCCTATCTTGACTAAGTTAGATAAGAACAAAAATTCTCCACACTCCACCCATTTTTTGTTTTAGTTATCTATCTATTGTGAAAACCACTCAAATTGCAAACACCAAACATAAGGAGACAGGTTTTAGAAAGTGAAAGTAGCAAGTCTTCATAACTACATTTGAAGAGTCTATATTGCACTGACATAATCTTTATTTTTGGGAGGGACCTATAATCATGAGTTAGAGATATAACTATCAATTGACAGATACGGAGGGAAGGGAGGAACAGCCTAAAAGTCTGGGATATAAAAACCATGGGAAGAAATTATAGCAAAAATAATCCACAAATGCTTGTGCTTAAATAAGTAACTAGTCAATGAGGAGAGATATCAGTCAGGAAAAGGTAGCCAAAAACAAGAAACATAAACTTAAGACTCTTCTGTAGTTGTGAGGATAAAAATAGGAGATCTAGAAAAGTTAGGAGTAGAAGACTGGAATCCCATTTGAGCAGTTTAGCTTCTCCAGGACTTCGTTCCTTTGTAAAATGATACAGCATTTACTTCATGGTACTATTGTGAATGCAAATACAGTAGTTAACAGGTATTAAATGCTACATAAATATAAGGGATCGCCACAGTGTTGTTGATGAAAAACAGTTTGGAATATATTGCCATATAATGTGTCGTTAATTAAAAACATGAACTCTAGTTCTGGGTTCAAATTCTGTCTTTGCTGTTTAGAAGCTGTGCAACTCTTGATAATAAGGTACTTAACTTCTGGGTGCCAAGTTTTTCATCTGAAGATAGGGATCATAATCTATCTCACAGAGTTGTGATGACAAGTAAAAAACATGAAAAGGGCTTAAAACAGTGTCTGTCAGCTTTCAAATAAGTATTAACTACTGTTACTATAGTGTTGTCATTAACAATAGGCATAAACAACTTAGGACCTGGCTTCTTAAATCAAGAAACTAGTAGTTAGGGGGGAAATTGAATAAAAAAGCTCTATCTTAGGATAGCCACTGCCATTCTGCAAAAACAGCACATAGGAATCACATTTGTAAGAGTGGGAAAGCAGGCTGCAATACAGCAACTTGCTAGTCAACCTGATGGAGTGAACACGTTACCCACTCTACTACTACTGCTACACTTTAGGTTAGTAACTTAAGAGAAAGGAAGAAATCTTGGCTTTTGTAACTAGTGCTAGGGTTATCTCAGAAGAAACTGTACCCTAAAGAATAAGTATTTTCTCACATCCCACAGCAAAAACAAAACATTCCAAGCACACATGTTAACAAATACATAGCTACTATGAATACTTACTGAGGGTCAGAGAACCTGATCTAGACCAGGTTGTAAAATTTGTGTGGCCTTGGCCTTCAACATGGGTGCAAAGAGGTCTTTGAATGAGATGATCTCTAAGGCATTTTCCGACTCTAACATACGTTTCTTTCCTTGGCTGTGGAAAGTTATTAATATTTCACTAAAGTACAGGTCAAGAGAAGCTCTATTAAAAGAACAAACCTGCTGAATCACCTGTAAGCTTAGAGCATATACGCAATTGTGGTTCAGGAAACACAATTACCCACAGTCATGACTTTGTGTGGTCTACCATTCTTGAGCCTGTCACCAATCCCAATAAGAGATGCTACAAAAACAAAAACACCACACGATGCTAAAACTGTCTGGTTTGAGATTTGTCTAAGATGTTTTCCTTTGATACGTCAGAAAGACATGATATTTATTACAGAGGACCAACTTAAATGAAATTGTACAGTATGAATCTAAAACACTGAATAGTAAAGTTACCTGGTAATTTTAATACTAGTTAGGCAGAAATGCCTAATTAATGCCTTACTAACATTGTATGCGATTTTCATAGTCTTAAGGTAGCAAACTTTTTGAACGTTAAGAAAGTAGTCTTATTAGGATCTTAAAAGCCCCAGGAGCACACTGTGGCACTGATTAAAATCTGCTCAATGAGCTGGAGAGCGAGAAGCATTACAGTGAGGTGATGGCTGGATGGCTGGAAGAGCTATTCTCGGAAACCTAATCTTTAAGCAAATGCCAAAGTACCATAACTTAATAGTGAACTGAGGAAGTTAATACAATTAACCCAGCCTATTTATTAATACCAATAAATACTGAGTTTTCCCCTTAGTTTTTCATGTCTTTAAATGCAGATTAATATAATTTTTTTTTTTTTTACTTTTTCCCTTCACTCATTTTTTATTTTTCAAAAGACGCTGTTGTACAACCTCATTTCAAAATGAAGCCTTTTATCTGGACCGTAGGTGTGTTATTCTTCCTACTAATGGGCACTGGACATTGCAGAGGAGGACAGTTCAAAATAAAAAAAATACCCCAGAGAAGACACCCTCGTGCCACAGATGGTAAAGAGGAAGCAAAGAAGTGTGCGTATACGTTCCTGGTACCTGAACAAAAAATAACAGGGCCCATCTGTGTCAACACCAAAGGGCAAGATGCAGGTACCATTAAAGACATGATCACCAGGATGGACCTTGAAAATCTGAAGGATGTGCTATCCAGGCAGAAGCGGGAGATAGATGTCTTGCAATTGGTGGTGGATGTAGATGGAAACATTGTAAATGAGGTAAAGCTGCTGAGAAAAGAAAGCCGTAACATGAACTCTCGAGTTACTCAACTCTATATGCAACTACTACATGAGATTATCCGTAAGAGGGATAATTCACTTGAACTTTCCCAGTTGGAAAATAAAATCCTCAATGTCACCACAGAAATGCTGAAGATGGCAACAAGGTACAGGGAACTAGAGGTGAAATACGCTTCCTTGACTGATCTTGTCAATAACCAGTCTGTGATGATCACTTTGTTGGAAGAACAGTGCTTGAGGATATTTTCCCGACAAGACACCCATGTGTCTCCCCCTCTCGTCCAGGTGGTGCCACAACATATCCCTAACAGTCATCAGTATACTCCTGGTCTGCTGGGAGGTAATGAGATACAGAGGGATCCAGGTTATCCCAGAGATGTCATGCCACCACCTGATCTGGCAACTTCTCCCACCAAAAGCCCTTTCAAGATACCACCAGTAACTTTTCTCAATGAAGGTGAGTTACTTTCTCTTCCTGTTAAAAAATGGAAGTATGAGGTTGATATGTTTTATGACTTGTGAAACAATGCTCATAATAAACACTTAATTTTGGTGGTGTTGTACACATATATTAAAATTTACGTTTTGTTTATTAGTATCATCAAAATTGAACTTAAACACATCTCCTCTTCTGGCTCTAAGTTTTGAAGAGTATATTCTGTGAAAAAACTAGTCTTTTTTTTTTTTTTTTTTGTGGAGACAGAGTCTCATTTGGTCACCCTTGGTAGAGTGCTGTAGCCTCATAGCTCAAAGCAACCTCCAACTCCTGGGCTCAAGCGATTCTCTTGCCTCAGCCTCTCAAGTAGCTGGGTCTACAGGTGGCTGCCACAACACCCAGATATTTTTTAGAGATGGGGTCTTCACTCTTGCTCAGACTGGTCTCAAACTCCTGAGCTCAGTCAATCTGCCCACCTCGGCCTCCCAGTTCTGGGATTACAGGGGAAAAAGTAGTCTGTCATCCAAATTCTTTTATCTAGGTTCTACAGTCCTTGAGACAGGAATCAATCCCTGTTCCACTCCTAACCTGTGGAGTCCTGCTCTGTAATCCTATCACCTCCTGACTAGGTCCTCACGGCTGCTCAAAAATCTCTTGCTTCTTACCCTCATACTATTCCAAAGGAATATTTAAGTTTTGCTTAAAAAAACCTGTAATGTCACCTCCTCACCTCCACTGTCAGCAAATGACACATCTACTAATATACTGAGAAGTCATCTAATCAGGTTTTGTTCTTTCCTATCTTAGAAACATCTGTATAAAAAACCCATGCCTTTTTTGCCTTTAGCTTCAAAATGAAAAGAAATTCCTCCTATTTTCCAAGGTTAAGTAAACAACAATTTATATGTGGTATCCAAATAAATGTTAAGTTTTCATTGACATAAAAAAAAAAAAACCCCTTTCACCGATCTTAAGAGCCCTACCTCTACTTAGTTTCATTTCTTCCTCCCTTCATTCATTCAATAGCAGTCACTGATCTACATGCCCAGAAAAGAAAGATGAATAATCCACTTTTGTTACAGCTTGCTAACTTTTTGAATAAGTACATTTATTTTATATTTGCATCCATTTTCTCATAAAGCCATTCTTCTGAATTCTTTACAAAGAATATTTTTTTTCTTTTGCTTCCTTAGAGTGGAAGGGAAAACTCAAATGCCCAAAATAAATAGGTTAACCAATTAGTTCATTCACTTATTGAAAAGGTAGGGCATAAAACTGTATAGACAACAAACTAATTTTAAAACAACAATAAAAACACAGAACAAAGACTGGAAAGAAGTGGCAGAATTTCTCTGTGATGGTGGATCCCACTAAGCATTCACGGTGTCCCTGGACTTCCACGTTACAATATTCTGATTTGCTACTTCTCCAGGTCCTCCACTGGCATCTTTTCCCTTCTATGCCTTCAGAAGGCTTTCTTCGAGATACTCTATTTCAGAAGTCTCATACACTTTCTTCGAGCTTCAAGTATCACCAGTGCTCAGATGGCTCATGAATGGAGGTCTCCCTCCTGGTTCTAACCAAAGCTGCATGTTTACATTCGGATATTTTACCATTACCTCACCTGCTACTGCTTCCTCTATTGAAATACCTTCTTTTGGCTCACCTGTCAACTCAGCAGGTTTTAAGGCTTAATTCAAATAATAATTTCATTGTTATGACTTCCCAGATTCAAAAAAAAACCATAACCCACATGGCTCTTTCCCCAAATCACTATTTCATAAGCATGTTTTTTGTATCATATTACACTGAAATTATTTATTTATTGTCTCCCTGCTGGTATGAATACTTCTGGGAGATACTGCACTCTCTTTT
Organism: Galagoides demidoff; assembly: GCA_963574575.1. Lineage (NCBI taxonomy): Eukaryota > Metazoa > Chordata > Mammalia > Primates > Galagidae > Galagoides > Galagoides demidoff. The sequence goes on along the minus strand of CAUYQV010025438.1, from coordinate 39,875 downwards.
CATCACTCTATCTCAGAGTCTAGCCAGGATCAGGATGGCATATTGTGCTCCAAATACTGTAGGCACTTGAGGAATGAATGAGTGAATTAGTAACTAAACCCGAAAATGATCCTTTTCCCAAACTAGCATTCTCCTTTTAGAAATAAGTAAATTAGTATTGTAAAAGTAATACATATTTGCTTAAGAAAATCTGGAAAATACCAATAAATTTTTTAAAAGTCTCCCTGAATAACCTCCAAATCTTTCTTGTTTCCTTTCATAAACATGGTCATCAACATTCTTATAACTTTCTAAAGTCACTTTTTTCTTTTTTTTGTTCTTCCATGATTATATCCTTTGAATAAATTGTTATAAGTAAAACTGATGGATAGAATGCCTTTGATTTCTCTATTTTGTTTTGTTGCCATGTGGTTCTGAATGAAATCGGCTGCTGTTTGATACTTCCCACCTGCCCAGTACACAGTCAACTTCTACCCATGTCTCTTTTTCAGTCTCTTGTCTACATGCCTCACATTTCTATTCAGAGCAAAACTTTTAATTTAGATTCAAGTTATTTATGGCCGCAGCTACAAGAAAGAGACTTCCTGGATTACCAGTTATGTGATCTTGAAAAAGGTCTCTGTGATTTAGTATTCTCATCCGTGAAATGGAAATAACAATTGTACCTCCCTCACAGAGTCTCTCATTTGAAGAGTGCTCAGAACAGTGCTTGGCACTCAAACATTAAGATCTTACTTAGGACTGTATATTATATAGGACTAGCCTGCCAATTAGTCTAACTTCCATTTTTTCTCTCCATCAAAATATATACACATTGCCAACAGATCCTATGTTCTTAAAATACCAATATCACATTTCTGCTTAGCAGTTCCCCATTATAAATAAAAGATGTCCAATATACTTATCTGGCTAGGAATAACGTCCTCCTCAAAAATTGAAGCCTGATCTACTACCTTTCCTTCCATTAGTTTCCTTTATAAAAACCATGTGCTCCAATAAAATCAATCCATTCATTTTCTCCCAAATATTTTGCATGCTTTCTCTGTATTCAAATTATAAAGCTCAAACCAATCAACCAACCAAATAAATAAGACTGCTGGGTTGGGCGTGGGGTGGCTCACACCTGTAATCCCAGCACTCTGGGAGGCCGAGGCAGGTTGATTGCTTGAGCTCAGGAGTTCAAGACCAGCCCGAGCAAGAGTAAGACTCCCATGTCTAAAAAACAGCTGAGTGTCGTGGTGAGCACCTGTAATCTCAGCTACTTGGGAGGCTGAGGCAAGAGAATCACTTGAGCCCAAGAGTCTGAGGTTGCTGTGAGCTATGATGCCAAGGCGCTCAACCCCAGGGCAACTGAGCGAGATTCTGTCTCCAGAATAAATAAATAAAATAAAAATAAAAATAAAATTGCAACTCCCTCCCCTGTTGACTCCTATAATCTTGAAGTGATTATGCCTCTCCATGAATACTTCTCTCTCTGTAGCATACATAAGGTACGTCGCATTAATATATTCCTTCTTAAATTATCAGTTCTCTTTACATGCACATATAAGTACATCTAAATAAAATATCTCTATCTTGGTAGATGGATATTCTTATTTGTAGCTGCTAAATGTTAGCTGATTTAATAATATGTTTATAAAGCTTCTTAAAAGTTGTCATTCCAAAGACCTAGAAGTACTTTAATGTTATGCTATACTGGATGCATTTATTTTATACTGTTCTAACTTACAGTAGCAAGAGACCAGAGTGTTATTGAATTAGATAAATGTGATCATTATTAATAACCTCAAGCCTTTTGATTTCCAAAGAGAAATATGCACAAAGTGATCCACTGTGTATAAAAAGAAAACATTTACATTAACTTTTGGTACTCTCTTTAAAAACTTTGGTTTTGTGTAAGTTTTAGTATATATAATTTATCAGTATAGCAGTTTATATACATAGTTCACAAAAACTGAAGAAGGTACAATTATAGAAGTATGAAAATGATTGCCATGGAGTAGTCTGTGTGGGCCCTGAATCTTAAGAGGATGATATCACCAATTTTAGCAGAAATGATTATTCACCTATTTATATAATGACAAACTCTTCTGAGAAAATACTTTTACAAAATGAAACATATCTGTTCTAGGTTGTATTAAACATTAAACTTTAGGATAAGAACAATGTAATGTTACAGAAAACCCATGTTGGGGATTTAGCATGGTCTAAAGTCTCCTTTAATCAAACAATGGTGTATATATATCCCCGTTACCCAATCTTTAATATAAAAATTAAGACAGGTTAACTTTTTTCTGTTCTTCATTATTTCCTGTTTTAAGGAAACATTAACCTTTTACTTATTTTATTCTACATATGTTAGTCTCAAATTCAAGGGCATAATTAGCTATACCATAAGAATTATCATACTAATTAGTATACTAATGAACACATAAGGGAAGAGCACAGAATTAAGAAAATCTAGTTCCACCATTACCTTTGTTATATGACCTTGAGTCAGTCACTTTGCCTGTCTGTTTACATTTTCTCATTTGTACAATGAAAGTACTAATTGTACTGGATGATTCTAATATCCTTCTAAAGTTCTATTTACAAGCAACAATAAATAGGCTTGTTACTGTCTTCATACAATATGCTCAATTATCTGTTCCTATCATTTTTATGTCTCTCTGGAAAAAGATGTCTAAAGCTTTACCCTTGCACAAAACTGGGCAAAGACAGATGGTATGAATTGGTGTACTTATGTATGCTCCTGGCACCCCAAGAAATTCGTATTATTGTACTCTACATGTAAGTACATAGTCATCCTAGAGTTTATAAATGCATGAGGTGAAAATATACAATTTGTATTTTAAAAGATGTTTATTCAGTCACAAAAGGACAAATACTGTATAAGTCTATTTACACGAAGTACTTAGAGTAGTCAAATTCATAGACAGAAAGAAGAATGGTGGTTGCTGTGGGTTGTGGGGAGGAATGAATGGGGATTTGTTTAATGGTTATAGTTCCAGTTTTGCAAAATGGAAACAGTACTGGACATGGATAGTGGTGGTGGCAGTAACAATATGAATGTACTTCATGCCACTGAACTGTACATTTAAAAATGGGAAAGATGGTAAATTTCATGTTCTGTATTTTGCTATAATTTTTTAAAAAGGTATTATAAAAATAGGCAATTTTATACTTTCTTTTGAAATAGTTATAACAAAAATGCACTTTGAAAAACAAACTTGCTGGCTGAAAAACAAACAAACAAACAAACTGGCCCATGCTCAGTGGTTAGGGTGCCGGCCACATACACTGAGGCTGGCGGGTTCGAACCCAGTCCAGGCCTCCTAAACAATGACAACTATAACAAAAAAATAGCCAGACATTGTGGTGAGTGCCTGTAGTCCCAGCTACCTGGGAGGCTGATGCAAGAGAATCACTTAAGCCCAAGACTTTGAGGTTGCTGTGAGCCATGATACCACAGTACTCTACCAAGGAGGACATAATGAGACTCAGTCTCAAAAAAAAAAAGAAAAGAAAAACAAACTTATAGAAAATAAATTTTATTTAAAAAAGTTTTCAGAAATATTGCCCTCTTCTCTACCTTAAAAACAAAAGGTTTGAGGGTGTAACTATAGGATGGCGTGTGTCGCTCAGTGGGGAGGGCACCGGCCGCATATACTGAGGGTGGCAGGTTCAAACCTGGCCCCAGCCAAACTGCAACCAAAAAATAGCTGGCATTATGGCGGGCACCGGTAGTCCCAGCTACTTGCAAGGCTGAGGCAAGAGGACTGCTTAAGCCCAGGAGTTGGAGGCTGCTGTGAGCAGTGTGACGCCACGGCACGCTCCTGAGGGTGATAAAGTGAGACTCTGTCTCCCCTCCCCCCAAAAAAGAAAGAATGTAACTATATACCTGACAAGGTACTATCAAAATTCTTAACTGTTAATGTTATTCGGTGGCTACCTTTTGTTTAGTCTTTTTTTGGGCAATTTTTGGCCAGGGCTGGGCTTGAACCCACTACCCCTGGCATATGGGGTCAGCGCCCTACTCCTTTGAGCCACAGGTGCCACCCCTTTTGTTTAGTCTTTTATGGAAAAAATCATTACTGTTTCACAAATAGCATACTTATAAAAATGAGTTCATTCATTTTTATATGTAAGTGGAGTTGAGAAAGTTCTTTCACAGCATATAAAAGCATAGAACTGAGTATCAGGAAACTTGGATTCTGGCAAGACTTCTCTGAGGTCCACCTTCCCCTTTTGTAAAAAAGATTGTTGTAATGATTAGATGAGGTGTTAGAGGTAAAAATGCTTTGTGTATGATGGCTACTTTCTCTTTATTTGCCTTGCCTTGTTATGTTTCATAAACAGAGACATATGGGGTAAGCTTAAAAAGTTAAATTTAGGGCGGTGCTTGTGGCTCAAAAGTGTAGGGCGCCGGTCCCATATGTCGGAGGTGGCAGGTTCAAGGCCAGCACCAGCCAAAAACGGAAAAAAAAAAAAAAGTTAAATTTGAAAACAGTCATTAGAAACTAAAAATGTGCTTTCCAGTAGTAGCCTTATTTTAAATCATCAAATATTTACATTTTAAAAATTATTTGTAATGGATCCTATTAGTAAAATTTTTAGTTTACTGGTTTTAGTGGGATACTTATTAACACTTAATACAAAATACAAAGACTGGTTAAGCAAGGAGGCTGCTGGACTATGACTGTATTAACCAATTATGAAAGATAATTGTTAAAAAATAAAAGCATGGGTTGCTAAGTGTAGTTTAAGCAAGCAGATCACTAAGTAATCCATATTATCATATGCAAGACTACTATCACTTTGGTAAGTCTTTACCTCAAACTTTCCACTCCAGAAATGCTACTGAATATTATTTATCTTACAGTTAACTCACAACCTAATTAAAAAGTTTGCTTCTCAAAAAGATTTCAGGAGGAACCAAATGTATGAAAACTCTAAATTAGTTATATGTTTCTCCTATCACAAAGAGGATTTCCTCATAGTTTAATTTAGAAGTTCCTTTTATAGAAAAAAGGATGGGTATATTAGAGATGGCTCCTAGTAAAGGTGCTATTTGAAGCATAAAACTGTTTTTCTTTTTTAATGCATTTTTCTATTAAAACTATGGGTTCTTAATGAAAAATACAGCTTTGAAAATAATGTAGCATGACTGATCAACATTTCCCTGTATGAACTAGATCTATTAGAATTCATTAGCCCTATTAAATTTTAATAATCACATAAACTGCACAACAGAGAGACTGACTGGTCCTTCAAATTCAAATTATATTCTTTGAGAAGAATATTACAAGATATGGATTTAACAATAATATTACAAGAAAAAGATAAACAAAATTCCAATTTCAATAGGACTTCCATTCTATACCCTTTGAATGATCATAAATAAATTCCTGAATCATACCAATTTATTTATAACAATATGCAAATCAACAAGTTAAATTTGATCTTTCAACAACAAAGCTAGTGATTTTCTATTCATTGTTTAAGAGTTCCCATTAAGCAATGTTCTTTAGGTATAACAGCTAATATGGGAACAATCTATAACCTAAGTCTAGAGCAGAAAGTAAATAAGATATACAAGTGGCTTGGCGCCTATAGCACAGTTGTTATGGCTGGCTGATCCCACCAGCCTCAGTGCATGTGACTCAGCCCAGGTATGCCAAAGAACAATGACAACTACAATCCAAAAATAGCCAGGCATTGTGGCTGGCGCCTGTAGTCCCAGCTACTTGGGAGGCTGAGGCAAGAGAACTGCTTAAGCCCAAGAGTTGGAGGCTGCTGTGAGCTGTGATGCGACAGCACTCTACTGAAGGCTACATAGTGAGACTCTGTCTCAAAAAAATTAAGAAAAAGTCATGCAAGTAATAAGAAAATATTTCTACCAAGATCAACATTACACACTGGGCTAAGACAGGTTAACAGTATATTTATAAAAATAAATATGAACAGGGGGAGGAGCAAGATGGCAGCTGAGTAATAGCTTCCTTGCAACTGGACACAGTGAGACTGGGGAGAGAAGACTTCAGGCATCTCTGGCTAATGGGATCTGCTCAGAAACATCCCTTTTGGGACACAGGGAGTCAGCGAGAGACTTCTGGACCCCATGAGGAGGACAAAAGCAGTGGAGAACTGGCAAGTGGTAGTGTGTGCTTGTTTGGTCTAATCCTGCCAGCAGCTGTAAGTATAGAAGTAGTGAGATTGTAAACTGGAAAGGCCTTACCTGTGAGCAGTTTCGTTTTTTCTTTGGACTTGGCACTCAGTTGAACTACCTTGGGAGAACTTGGGCAAGAGTGCGGAGGACTTAAAGCATTGTCTAGGACAGGGGTCCTCAAACTTTTTAAACAGGGGACCAGTTCACAGTCCCTCAGATGATTGGAGGGCCAGACTGTGGGTCCTGGGACAAGTTGGCTGCTAAGCAGGACAGGCAGCAGCGGCAAAACAACAGCAAAGGTCAGATAAATGTCCTAGGTGGGCTGCATGTGGCCCGCGGGCCATAGTTTGAGGACACCTGGTCTAGTGCCCCAGACTGAGCCGCACATAGCTAACAGTGTCCAACTGTGGGTGGCACGGAGCCATTGTGGGATAACTGCCCTGGCAAGCTCTGCCCTCAGGATTGCAGAGCAAGAATCTAGTGGGAGACCTTGGGCAAGCAATCTAGTGACTGAGCAGCCTAAAGGTGGAGACTGAGACGCCTTACATCCTTGGCCCTTAGGGGCATAGAGTGAGCCTGTTTTTTGGCACACTGGGACTCAAGAAACCCTAGTTCAGAGGCATGGTAACTTAAAGAACAAGACGAAGTGAAAGGAAAATTAGCCAAGGAAACAGATAAAAGAAAACACTCGTGAGGAAGAATCAGGAGAAAAATCCTGGCAACATGAAAAACCAGTCCAGAGCAACACCCACAAGGGACCATGAGGTAGCTACTGCACAGGATCCCACCTATAAAGAAATGTTAGAAATGAAAGAAAGGGAATTTAGAATACAGATGATGAAAACAATGAAGGAAACTGCTGATAAAGTGGAAAATAACCAAAAGGAAATCCAAAAACAGAATCAAATAAGAGATGAATGATATGAAGAATATAGAAAGGATATAGCAGAGCTGAAGGAACTGAAGAAGTCAATTAGGGAACTTAAAGATGCAATAGAAAGTATCAACAACAGATTAGACCATGCAGAAGAAAGACTCTCAGAGGTAGAGGACAAAGCTCTTGAGATAACTCAGATAGTTAAAGAGGCAGAAAAGAGAGAAAAAGCAGAATGTTCACTGACAGAATTATGGGACTTTTTGAAGCATTCAAACATACGAGTTATAGATATCCCAGAAGGGGAAGAAGAATGGCCCAGGGGAATGGAAGCCATACTAGAGAATATTATAAATGAAAATTTCCCAAATATCACAAAAGATTCTGACACAGTGCTTTCAGAGGGATATCAGACCTGAGGTCACCTCAACTAAACCTGGCTACTAAGGCTTTTCTTTCTTCAAACTATTTTTATACAGTTTTTCTGGATCTCTAGAAAACCATTCTCCACCTCTTTAAGTACACCACATGTCTCTTTGATTAAGTGAGACCTTGCATTGGTCTCACTTAAAAGTATTTCAATTAAAAAAGTTCAGAAGCAAAAATGTCAGCTGTTTGTCCCGGCTCATCTTCCCTCCTTTCTACCCCGTCCTGTTGGCCAACTGTAGTTTTGGCCAAAGGTGGCCAACTGTTCAAACTGTATTTAAGTAAGGCAAATGCTGAGCTGTCACCAATCCAGCTGTTTTGATACCCTATTTTCATTTTCTGTATGTAATGTTAACTTTTCTGTCCGTGAATCTTCTCCAGTGTTGGAGTCTCTCTGAACCTGTTCTAGTTTAGCTGCCTAATTCATGAATTGCCTTTTGCTCAGTTAAGCTCTGTTAAACTTCATTTGTCAAAGGGAGTTGACAGAGCTCTGAGACACCCGCAGGAGCTCAAAGAGTCCGAGTGAGGTGCTCGCTGGCCCTACTGTGTCCATGGCTCTCACTGCAGCTTGTGGGTAGGTTCTGAGATGGATTCCAAAGCTCTACAGATTTGTGTTTTAAGCTTTCTGAATTTGAGCAAAGTTTTGATCCTAACTGGGTTCAGGAGTTATGACAGAAACTACACTAGATCTGCAATCAGATTGGATCTGATTATTAATTAGCTTAGATACAGTTAGAGGTCTTCAAAATGTCTGACTGGGTCAGGCAGAAATTAACAGGAAGTTGCAATACACCATAGGGTGCAAACTCCAGCTTTTAGGAATTTGCAGAGATTTTTTTATGTTTTCTTTTAGGTACAAAAAAAATTATTGCCTAAGTTGATCATAGAGATCTGAGATCCAAAGCCAAGCTTCATGGTAGAAATAGGATTCCTAATTTCCGAGGAACTGAGTGTTCTGCTTTTGTTGACGCCTACCTATACATGTCTAAGTATTAAACCCTGGAAATAGCAAACACTTAAGAAATGGCAAAAATATTACTAAATGGCAAAATTTTGCCTAGCTAGAAATTGCTTCCAATAATAAAATAGATACTTAAAAATTGATAGTCTCAGTAAAAGAAAATAATAATATCTAAGAGATGGCAAGTAAAAATTCTTCACAAGAGATATAAGAACTGCTTCTTCATATAGGTATGCCTATATGTCTGTGTTTCTATATGCATCATGCGTGTGTGATCTTTTATTACCAAACTATAAAAAAGAGCTCTGTAGGAGACACCTGTGAGAAATACCTTGGCAATAAGGGATTGGGGCAGGGATATAACATCACTTAACATCTCTGACCTCTTGCTAAAGAGCAGGAGAGGAGAACACATACATTATTGTATAGCAGTCTCTACACCCGTGGTGTACTATTTCCATAAATAACCTCAGGAGAAGCTGCTGGGGGATCAGAACTAAGACTGACAGCCTGCTGCTGAGACTGCTGCTGAGATGCTCGCTCCTACTAACACTGACACTGACTTCTAAAGGTACTTTGGCACCAGTGACCTGAATGAGACTTAGCCAGAGAAAACTGGCGCAGTGGTCAGAGTCCAGTGGGATGGGGCCAGAGACGTAGTGTCCTGGCTCCGACAACACCCCGGGTCAGGGCTGGAGACCTGGTGTCCCTGGACTCCCACAAGTGGCACTCCAGATGGGATCTGACAGAGCTCTAATTAATTAGCTTCAGAAAATAAGTGCTTAAATCAAATGTTTTCGCAAGAAGGTAGAAACTAACTCAAATGCCTTTTAGTTCATGTGACTTTAGTAATATGGTAATTCACCTCTGCTTAACTTTCTTTTCATTTCTTTTTCTTTCTTTCTTTCTTTTTTTTTTAGAGACAGAGTTGCACTTTGTTCTCCTTGGTAGAGTACTGTGCCGTCACAGCTCACAGCAACCCAACCTCCAACTCCTAGGCTTAAGTGATTCTCTTGCCTCAGCCTCCCAAGTAGCTGGGACTACAAGCGCCTGCCACAATGTCCGGCTATTTTTTGTTGCAGTCTGTCTGGGGCAGGGTTCCAATCCACCACCCTCGGTATATACAGCGGACACCCATTATTCTCATTTCTTGTTGTACCCTAATTCACAATTTCTCTTTACCTTTACCTTCTGAGGGAGACAGTTAACATAGACCTGACTTCAGGGATAATGTCAGTCTCCTTCAATATTCTCTCAAATTCTCAAAGCTAATTTACACTCTATAACCTTTACCCAGGATCCACTCTTGTTCAGCACCTTGATAATCTTTTGTTCCATAAGCAATGCTCTCTCTTAGACTCTTACAAGGAATCTAACTGAATAAGGTCATAGAGCCTCTAGGTCTAGACTCCAGTGGTCATAGACAACTGTTACTTAGGACATAAAATATCTCAGGGCACTGAAAAGCTCACCCTAAAATGCCTTGAGTCATTTTTGTCACGGCCTTCACTAGAGCCTACATACTGGCAAAAGGAAAAACTGCCACTATTTACACAGACTCCAAATATGGCACCTGCCATGCAGGTGGTACAATCTGGAACTTCTGTGTTTTCTTCACTCCTGCTAGCCAATCCCAATGGACTTATATTGTTAAGTAGAGTGTATATTGGGCCAAATAAACTCCCTATGGCCCCTTTTCTCTCTCTCTCTCTCTTTGGTCGGGGCCGGGTTTGAACTTGTCATCCCTGGTATATGGGGCTAGTGTTCTACTCCTTGAGCCACAGGTGCTGCCCTGGCCCCTTTTCTTTTAACTTTTTGACTTGTACTTATCGCCTATCATGTGGGACCTAAGTGCAAATGGGGGATAATTAAGAAAAAAATATATATACTTTGTCCTGTCCTGACATCTACAATATCTCTGACCAAATTATTTCCCAGCACACTATTTGTAAATCTCACCAAATTGCTAGATGAAACTCACACTCTCCAAGAACCCCCAAGGCCTGGACTGGCCCTTTTGGCACTCCAAACTGATTTCATAAATTTACTTCCAGCTTTGATTTTATATATAAATTTACCCCCAGCTGTTTGGTTATTGTTTACATGATTAGTGGTAGACTGAATTCTATCCAAGTAGGTGTGTTGATGCTTCAACAGTGGTGAAGCAATTAGTAACTGAGATTACTCCACCGTTGGTATTCCTTTATGGATTGAGTCAGAACAAGGGACTCATTTTACAGCGGAAATAAACTGCTTCCTTGGGAATTCCCTGGGGCACTCATTAAATTTTTATACCCCCTACCATCCCTAATCCTCAGGGCAAGTGGAACATAAAAATCTAGAAATAAAAATGATTTTGAGAAAGGTCTGTTAAGACATTGGACTTAAATAGCCAGAAGCATTACCTTTGGCCCTTATAAAAATCCAGAATTCTCCAATAAAGGAGACATGGATTAACCCCTTTTAAACAGTGTTCTGTCATCCCGTGCCTACTGATACCTCTATACCTGCACTGACTGAACACCATGGGGATTTAAGTGAACACTTTGATACCATGACTGGCTACATAAAGATGCTAACTAATATGCTTGGAACATGTCATCAGTAGGTGAAAGGAACATGGTCTCAGTTCTTAGAAGATACGTATTCTCCATCAGATTAATGAAGACAAGTTCCCAAGAAGGGGAGACTGGTTTAAATTTACTGGGGTATGGAGTATGTTTAGTTATGTTCTTTTCTATTTATTCTCATTCTAATCTATGTTCATGTCTCCCTTTTCAGATTTCTTCTTACTTGACTACTAACCAGATCTCTCTCTCCATAGCCACCAACTCAGTTTTTAATGGGTGAAACTTCTAAGAAAGTTCCAGACAGGGGGAATGAAGTAACTCAGGCAATTTCACCACAAGATATAACTCCTTGGTATAAAGAATATTTTGAATTAAAGGCCCTTAAATTAACAGGCCCATGGATGAGGTTTCCCCTACTATCTGCATAACCAGGTGAGACTATCAAAAGAACAATTGACTTCTCTCCCCCTTTCCTGTTGTTTCACTATATTGTGGGGAAAGAGTATCAAGAAGGTAACTGTGGGGTTGGTGCCTGTAACTCAGTGGTTACAGCACCAGCCATATACACTGGGGTTGGTGGGTTCGAACCTGGCCTGGGCCTGCTAAACAACAACAACTACAATTAAAAAAATAGTTAGGCATTGTGGTGGGTACCTGTAGTCCCAGCTACTTGGGAGGCTGAGGCAAGAGAATCACTTAAGCCTAAGAGTTTGAGGTTGTTGTGAGCTTTAATGCCAAGGAACTCTACTGAGGGCAACATAGTGAGACTGTCTCAAAAATGTAACCATGGCCAGCTTGGCACCCATAGCTCAGTGGTTGACAACAACAACAACAAAAATAGCCATGCCTTGTGGCGGGTGCCTATAGGCCCAACATTTGGGAGGCTGAGGCAAGAGAATCACTTAAGCCCAAGAGTTTGAGGTTGCTGTGAGCTGTGATGCCACAGCACACTACTGAGGGAGGGTGAAATAGTGAGACTCTGTTTCAAAAAAAGAAAAAGACTGTAACCATGGCCAGGTGTGGTGACTCACACCTATAATCCTAGAACTCTGGGAGGCCAAGGTAGGTGGATTGCTTGAGCTTAGGAGTTCGAGACCAGCCTGAGAAAGAGCAAGACCCCATCTCTTAAAATAGCCAGGCATTGTAGTGGGAGCCTGTATTCTGAGCTACTTGGGAGGCTCGGGTGGAGGATTGCTTGAGCCCAGGAATTTGAGGTTGCTGTGAGCTGTGATGCTATGGCACTGTAGCCTCAGGCAACAGAGTAAGACTGTCTCTAAATAAATAAGTAAATAAGTAAATAAAAGAATGTAACCAGACCTGACCCAAATTATTTTAAATATAATACTTGTCTGTCAGATTAATTTATTCTGCAAAGAGAATCATTTACAAGCCATCTGTTTCCCCATCCACTTATCCTGCTTAGCAAGCATTTATTACCCTTAGACAGAATTACCTACATGCCTCCTCTCCCTCTGCCCTGAAAAAAGACAGGTATAAAGATATCTGAACATCACTGGGATATTTAGTAATCACTCTGTGATTCTTCTCAGGGTCAGGGTAAATAAACTTCTTTCTTTTATTAATCTGCCTTAATTGCAAGTTGATCTTTTAGTGAAATTTCCAGGGAAAAGGAGAAGTTTCTCATTTTTCCTTCACCCCCATGATGTTATCTCCAAGGCCAACAGATTTCTGGCTACTATGTACATTTAGAAACTCTGTCATAACACATCCAGTGATGGTGTTTATTCCCACGAGAATAATGTAATAATTAAAGATCATATTCCTCTATCAGGGATATTTAGCCAAATACCTCAAAATATCATTAAGAAAAAATGTAGCTCGGTAGCTAGGGTGCCAGTCACATACAATGGAGTTGGTGGGTTCAAATCCAGCTTGGGACTGCCAAACAACAATGACAACTGCAACAACAAAAAAAAAGTTGGGCATTGTGGTGGGTGCCTGTAGTCCCAGCTACTTGGGAGGCTGAGGCAAGAGAATCACTTAAGTCCAAGAGTTTGAGGTTGCTGTGGACTATGACACCACAGCACTCTACCGAGGGTGACATAGTGAAACTGTCTCAAAAAAAAAAAAATAAATAAAATAAAGATACAACAACTTAAGTTTCTAAGCCAGTAAAAACAATATAGTAAAACTGTTTTCTAGCTTCTATAAAATGGGCCTGTTGTATTGCTACTTTGATTTCATCAGGGACTCTAATGATTGATAAAATGTACTCATAGTACATGAAAATGTAATTCGGCTGTGGTGTAAATTTGCTTTAAAACTAATATACTGGTGGTAATAAACATTAAGCATTTAACTAACAACAATTTTGCTTCTTTCTCAGAATTCAGAAAAGCTTTTTGGTAGCACTTTGGAAGGTTCAGATTTCTTTAAAACATCTGTCTAGGGAAATCTGAACTAATTTCTCTTTTATTTCCCTCTTGTAAAAATTCCCATTAGCAAGCAAATGCATTCACAACCATTCCATTGATCTTGTACCTGTATTTTATAACAATATCCTTGAGCTTTTCCCTTTTGTCCTACAGGCAGTGGGGTGTTTGAATGGCATACAGGAGGGAGGGGATCTGTAAAATGAGGGAAGGCCCCCCTTCCTAGGAGCACAGCAAACCTGGGGAAAAGTGTTTGGTTTTATCCTTTTTGTTTCTAGGAAGACATTTCAGAAATTAAAGATCACCAGGAACTTATTTAAAAATATAATAGAAGTGAAAGAATGATTATAAAATGTTAGTTTCATGACAAAATCATAGGTTGGCACCCTTCTCCAAGAATCGAACAATTCCTGCAGCAAACCACTCACCCAAAATTTAGTCACAGCCGATCTTATTTCTCCCAGCACCTTCTGGTCACATCAGTTCAATGTCATGCTGAGGTTATAAAGGCTCAGTCACAAATGTGGGTGGGGGACTGGGTCAGTTTACCTGATGCAACTCTGCTGAGATTGTCTTTTGCCACAGACCTCTCATGAAACAGTAGCAGAGTTTAACTTTCTTTCCTCATTACTTCTCCTATTGGCTTGTGTATTTTCCCCATATCCCTGACCCTTATAATGACTACAATATATCAAGTACTTAGGATGTGGGAGGCACAATGTTATGTACATAGTACATATTATTGCATTTAATCCCCATGTGAGTTAGAGATTCTTAGTCTCACTTTACAATTAGGGAAACTAAGTCTCAGCAAGATGGTTTTAGGTCACCCAGCAAGTAAACGTGAGGCTGAGATTCTATCTCAAGTCCATCTCATGGGAAACCCATGTTCATAATCTGAGTGGCATGATCTTCCTGGTTGGATGTCATACTTATCGGGGTTCATTTGTGTTCTCATGGGGGACCTCTGGCTTCTTATGCTTGGGATCTAGCCTACTGGTTTTCTCTGCATTCAAATTTAACACACAATCAATTTTATCGAAGGCCTCTTTGTGCAATAAAGTCCACTTTGAAACTAGAGTTGTCTAGGGAAACAAAGCCTCCTTAGAAACAGTGTTCTAATCTAGATTGCTATGGAAGAAACTTAAAAAACCCTGTCCCTTCCACATCTATTCTTGGATGGGTTTTGGCTTCTAGCTGGTTTAGAAATTCTTTATCCTCATTTAGACCTTCTTAGGGAGTGGCTCATTCCAGCGTCACCCAGCCTCATTCTGACCATAGCAGGCCTACTGCCTGGCTCTGCACCCCCACAAGGCTAGCACCAACAGTGGACAGCTGTGGGGCCCACTCTGCATAGGAGCATGCAAGTCCCCGGGCAGGGCAAACTCTCATCCTCTGTGAAAAGCATAATGGCTGCCTTCTGGCCTTAGTCACAGTCTTTAGTTAAATCTTTTTGATGTGACTAAGATGTTCTGTGCCCAGAAATTGGGAATGGTTTTGAACAGTGACCTCAAATATTAATTACAAACATCTAAGTTTCCACACTCATGTACAGTTATAGGCAGCAAAGAAGTCTTTCTCATTGTCTGTGTTTCCATCCTTTCATGTGCAAACACTATGTATCCTGTTAGTTTTCAAAGTGGCTTACATTTCAAGTACCTTCATTAAGGAGGTTGATTCTTGAATACACAGTGGGAGGGATGCAAGAGATGATGGCAGATTCACAGCTGAATTTTCTTCCATCCCTCTCATCAGACTCTGTTCTCTGTTCTGATTCTCCTTTCAGACACCCTTGTTTTCTAGCTTACAGTAATACTACCTTAGAATCCCGGGCTAAGCCCTAAGTTCTCCTTCAGTGAGAGCACATTTCAAACCTAATGGATGATAACTGGACCCAACCTGGAGTTGTAAGGGAATCGTGGACATAGGATGTGGACAAGTATATATATAGTTGCCATGTGCAAGAGTTCACCATAATCACATATGGCTGGATGGGAAAGCTACGGACATGAGGTCATTTCCCTAAAATGGCTCTTTCATAATCATGTCAGGGTGGTTGTACTTCCACCATTAGTTGCTTCCTTTTTTAAAGTCAGTTTTTCTCATGTTAGTGTTCAGGGAAAGGTTTATAAGCTTACCCTGAAAAACATGCAATGCTCAAATACATTTGGGAAATGTTGGGGTTAAGCTAAGTAGATTTTTTTAGTTGCAGACTGTCTGGAGCTTGTGAAGAGTAACTGTGCATTATAAGTGTTCACCAAGGGATCCGTCACATGCAGAATTTCCTAGTTATTTGACCATAGAAACTCTTTTTTCATAGCAAGCCTGTTAATAGATCCTAGAACAGAGTTCCAGCAACCATGGTGTGGTGGACCCTGAAGGTCTTCGTCAAAAGCTTTGAAGGTTCTTGTCAAAAGCACGTGTGTTACTCAGGAGAGGGAATGCAATTGACCCCCATTATCCAAGACTAAGTTGGCTGAAATTAGCCCGCTAATTTCACTTGGCAAGGCCTAAAACAGCTTCCTCCGTATTGAAGCTTAGAATCTCAAGCTAACTCCTAAGAGCTCCTTTGGTGAGAGCACATTTAATGCCTAACCAGACCCAACACTGAGTTGTAAGGGAATCATGGACACAGGATGTGGACAAATATATGAGTAGTTGCCATGTGGAGAGTACATCATAATCACATGTGGCTGGATGGGAAAGGTAGAAGCCAAAACCATTCCCAAATCCCTTCATCAAGGACGTTGAGTCTTGAAGACAGACAGTGGGAGGGATGCAAGAGGTGGCTGATTCACAGCTTGTCCCTGTCATTACTGGGTGACCTACAGCTAATTTTTGACCCAACTGGTCCTTTTCCCTATAATTTATCATCCCCACCCAGGGGCTGTGGCAGGCATCAGAGATCATGTTTGTGAGGCCCCAACAATAGCACCCCCCAGCCCCCAGTCCCCCCAGTCCCCACAGCAAAGCACTATAAGAAGCTTTGTCTATTTTGGACATTCTCTGGCTGAAAAGGAGGAATGAGTTTCCTTCCTAACCTAACCGACCTTAATCCCAAACTTAGTCCTGAAATTGTCTCATAGCTTTTTCACCTCTAAAAAAATGTGACCTTAATCAAAAATAACTGCTAAATATCGGGCAGGGTGAGAGTGGGATGGCAAAGAATTATAAGGACAGTGTGTATTAGAATTCCCTGGGCAATTATAAAGAGGCAGTGGTTGTGTGAAGGTAGAATCTTGATTCACATCATGGCTTGGATTTCATAGAAATCTTTTCAGTTGGCTGGTGGCCGAGAAGGTAAACTGCTCACAGAAGTCCCACCCTCCCCTCTGTGGAGACACACTTTGAAGGCTTGAAGACAGGGAGTTAAGGCGTCACTTGGGCTTTACCGAGCTGACTTCCAAATGAACTTTCAAATTAAATTCTTAAAGATCACTTGGGTGTTATATTTTGTATTTGTTTAATACTTTAGAGTCTGTAAAGTACTTTCACATATCTCATCCAAACTGATTTTAAAAAATATTTTATTTATAGAACACTTTATATTGATAGGAAAATTGCCCAGAAAGTGCAGAGAGTTCCCGTAGACTCATCTTCCCTCCTCCCTACAATTCTCCTATTATTAACACTTCCCAGTATTGAGGTATGTTTTTATAATTGATGAATCCGTATTGATACATCATTATTAAACAAACCCCATAGTTTGCATCAGGGTTCACTCTTTGCGTTGTATTGTTCTGTGGGCTTTGATGGATGTAAAACATCATGTCCTGAATCGTTTCATTGCCCTAAAAATCCCCTGTGTTCTGCCTACTCATCTCTGAACCCCTGGCCACTACGGATCTTTTTTTCTGTATCTGTAGTTTGCCTTTTCTAGAATGTCATGGAGTTTAGCTAAGTTGAATTTAATATTCCCTCATCAGAGATGAAATAAGTTCAGTGAGCTAAAATTACTTATCTGAGGTCCAACAAATGGAGGGTTCCTGAGCCAGGACTAAGACAAGCTAACAGCATGAACAACCGCTGACCCCAGAAAAGGGTTAATCGCCGAGGACATGGACTGTTAGCTTACAGCAGACCTCTCAGCCCAGGCACTTTAATTTCTTAGTAGCCAGAAGGAGGACGATTGCACATCTTCAAAGGAAACGAGATTGTGTGACATTGGTTAGAAGAGACTCGGAGGTGACTTCAGAGATGATGGGTTAGTGCCCCATAATTAAGAAGGAAGGCCAGTCCCTGCCAGTCTGACTCAGAGGCCTTACTGAGTCATCCTGTTTGTCTCCCTGTACTATTTATGGTCTTCCCAGTTGCTGATATTTGTTGGTTAAATGCTCACATAGCCAGTCTTGCCTAAAGCACTATTGCTTGTGGGGTGTTGAGAATAAACAGGGTGACAGGTGTTGTGGCAGAGTCATTTTTAAGAATATTTAGTAGCTTATCCTTTTTAAAAGCTCTCCATGCTTAAAATATAAGTAGTCTGAAAGAGAATGAAAGTCAAGATTCTTTTTGTAGAGAGCTGCAGAATGCCAGGACTTCCTGGGAGCGCTGGCTTTCTCCAGATAGGAACAGGTCAGCGTTTTTGAAATTGTCTCTGAGAATAGCTCCAGGAAGGAGGGGAAGGAGAAGCCAAGAAAATGAGAGAAACAGGTGGAAAGGCAACCACCTAAGCAACTTAAATTCCATTTGTCTTTAGAGACAAGAACAACACCAGCCTCATGAACAATAGCAGTTGGAGGGGAGGTAATAGAGGGAGAGACTGGAGAGAGAACCAGTGTGGGCAGGGGACCACCTTTTCAGGCTAGGGAAGGGGGCAGCTACCTGAACCCACAGAAAACTGGGGGTTACCAGAGGCTGGTGGACTTAACTGGAAAAGCAGCCACTGCCAATCCACAGGGAGAGAGCCAGGGAATAAATGATACACTCTCTCTTCTCTGTCTGTTCTTATCTCCTGCTGATGCCTTCATTGGCCAAACTCCCAAATCAGTCAGAGATGGGGAACCCATGAAGATCTGCCTCCCAGGCCACTGGGTCTGCAGGGCAGGCAGGGGTGGAAAGCGGCTCTGGAGGGCCACACACCAGACATCCTCACTGGGCAAAGAAGAGGATCTTGGTAACCCTCTAGAGTTAGTGCCAGATTTTGTTGAAATCTGCTTTCGTAAGCCTTTCTTAATATTAAAAGCATTATTAACTAAAAAATTCAAAATATACTGAAAGGAGATATATTGAGTGTGCAGTTTCAACTTTATATGTCCCTTGGTCCCTGAAAATTCCAAGTCCCTTTTTGGAAAGGTGTGTTTCTCCCCAAACCCCTGTAGAAAATCACTCCTGAGAGGCAAGACAAAGGTGGAAAGCTTAGTTAAAAAGCCACTGAATAGTTGAAATAATGAAGAAAGGGTCCCAGTTTGCACCTAGATTTAGCTTAAGTTTATCCATTAATTCATTCTATAAACATGTACTGTGCTTGGGCTTTGTGACTATGAAAGGGTCTATAATGGTCTATCTGTTCTAATAACCTATATCAATAATAATACATTTTAAAAGCATCTACCATAGTAGGTCACTTTCTCCCTGGGTCCCCAGACACCGCTGGCAGGAGTAAGGTAGGGGGTGAAGAAAAGCCTCTCTGTGGAGGTGACATTTGAATAAACATCGAAAAGAGGGAGGAAGGAGCCAGCCATGAAGCTGTGGGGAAAGTGCTGCAGGAACAGCTTGCTCAGAGGCCCTGGCAAATGGTCAAAGCAGGTTCATGTGCAGAACAGCAGAGGAGGGGCTGAAGGTGCTAGGAGAGTCTGTTCACAGAGGGTCTGGCAGGCCACAGTACAAAGTTTGGATTTTATTCTGAAGGTGATGGGTAGTAGTTCGAAGGTTCTGAGCAGCAAGTGAGATAACACAATTTATCTCTTTAAAAGATCACTTTTGCTGCTATGTAGAGAACTGATTCCAGGGAAATGGAAATAAAGGGACCAGTTAGTAGGCTACAGCAGTGGCCTAGCCAAGGGAGGATGGCAGTGAATACAGGTGCGGAAAAGTGGCTGGGCATGGATACATTGCATATGGATAATCACACTCCCCTTTTAATCTAGGATGATTTAATTTTCTAAAAGAAGATTTTCTTTTGTGAGAGATTTCAGGGAATTTACACCAGCTAAAAAGAGTTTAATGGTTGTTGTCTAATTGTTTGTTAGCGTGTCTCAAATTCATTCAAGAAATCACCTTACTAATATAGGCATATTTCCCAATAGCTTTTTTGGAAGATTCTGATTCTCCAAGGCCTGGATATCTGCATTTTGGAGCTCAGAATTACTATTCAAATATTTAGCAGCATCCCCTAGTGGCTGCCATTTGAAATTGCAGATGTAAGAAATAAAAGTACAGTACTTTGAATTCTCTACGTGTATTTGTTAATCACAAAGTAACAATCCTTCCTGTCTACAATAGCCTAGTTAAATAGAGCTAGTTTTAGGGGAGTAGACAAGGATGGAGACTCCTTATCCAGTGATATCTGAAGATAACTCTCAGAAGCATTATGATAAAAAATAATTGAAGCTTTGTTACTAGTTGTCAGGGAGCAGTAATAGCTTTGATCCCACAGCCCAGCTAATTATTAAAGTGACAATATTAGATTAATTGCAACTGTGGTGGTATAATGGAAAGACAGTGGCTTCCAAAACTCGTGAAAAGCCAACACTAACTTAGGCAGCTGGGTTATACCATCTGTGGAAGCATAGCAGTATGATCTCCTAGGGTGTGTATTTCTTTTAACCTTTGCTCTACATAGGCTAGAGTAAGTGTTTGTTCAGAATTTTATTACTTTGGCATTTTGGGTTGGAAATTTCTCCATCATCCCCAACCCAGACTAGTCCACAATGCCACCAGCATCTCTATCTTTGCTTGGCTGTTTGGGTGCATTCTTCTCTCAGACTTTTAGAGAGTAGACAGAGCACATCCCAAGGTGTGAGAGCCCCAGGCCAGCAAGGAGAAAAGATTCCAAAAAAGAATCAACACAGGACTATTGTTTCTACACTCAGGTCAGCTGGAAGAATCTTCCAGCTTCATAGTTGATTTGTTGGCTTGCTTGTTTCTGTTTGTCATTCTCAGATTCCCCATGAACATTCATATGCATTTCTAACTGCCAAGTTTTCTCTCACTCAAAACAATATATATGCGCATATACATTAGAGGAGACTGAATACCAGGCTTGTAGAAGTGGTCACTGGTTCTAGAGGGAGGTGCTGGGTGCGGGACAATCTCCGAGCAGGCATGGAGATGTTTTGCAGCCTGGAGACAAGTCCTCAAAGCAACTGAGTGCTTTAATAAGATAAGATCGGTTGCTTGCTAGCAAGCAGGTGTTGGACCTTGAATAAGTGTGGTGCAACAGGGTGGGAGTCGGGCCATGGGGAAAGAGCACGTAGCTACCATTAAGCACGGTGATCCTGGTATGTGGTCCCCCCACACCTGTTGTATAATGCTTCAATAAAAGGCCACAGCACGGTGGCGCCTGTGGCTCAGTAGGAGGAGGCCAGCCTCATATACCGAGGGTGGTGGGTTCAAACCCGGCCCTGGGCCAAACTGCAGCAAAAAAATAGCCAGGCGTTGTGGCGGGCACCTGTAGTCCTAGCTACGTGGGAGGCTGTGGCAAGAGAATCGCCCAAGCCCAAGAGCTGGAGGTTGCTGTGAGCTGCGTGATGCCACAGCACTCACTCTACTGAGGGCGATAGAGTGAGACTCTGTCTCTACAAAAAAAAAAAAAAAAAAAAAAAAGCCATGGCAGAGATTACTCGGGGCTTCACTACACCTATGGGAAGTTCACCTCTTGCAAGCATTGTACTTTTATTGTTTTTTTTTTTTTTTTGAGACGGAGCCTCAAGCTATCCCCCTGGGTAGAGTGCCATGGCATCACAGCTCATAGCAACCTCAAACTCCTGGGCTCAAGCGAGTCTCCTGCCTCCGCCTCCCAAGTAGCTGGGATCACAGGCGCCCGCCACAACGCCCGGCCATTTTTTGGTTGCAGCCATCATTGTTGTTTGGCGGGCCGGGCTGGGGATTTGAACCTGCCACCTTGGATGTATGTGGCTGGCGCCTTAGCCGATTGAGCCACAGGCGCCGAGCCACAAGCATTGTACTTTTAATCCTAGCTGTTTCCTTTGCTTGGTGGCAAGGTCCCACAGAGGTCACTGACAAAGGTAACAGGGTGCCATAGAGGTACCGAAAATACACGTTTTTCTTAAGAGATAGGGTCTTGTTCTGTCACCCAGGCAGTAGTGTGATCATACCTCTCTGCAGCCTCAAACTCCTAGGCTCAAGCGATCCACCTGACAGGTTCATATGTGAAGTAGAAGATTATCTATTCTAGGCCAGGTTTCTTACACGTAGATGAAGAAGCTGAGGTGTGGACAGAAGGACTGCTCCAAAGTTCCATAAAGAGAAGGCTGAGAACTGCTCACAGTGGCCCAATAGTGCTCCAAGGACGATGTACTTTCTGGGACCACCCAGCTCCTTGACATCTGCTTGTCCTTTCCTTCCTCCACCCCGGCAATCACCCTTCTCTGCCCATAAATAACTCCCCATGCAAGCGCCTGCGTGTCCACACACACACACGTCGCTCCCACTTTCCCAGGCCCATTCAGTCTGTTTTCTTCCCTTGCAGACCCCCCTTCCCTTTTCCCATCTTGGCAAGCTGGCCATAATGTGAAAATTAGGGAAATCGAAACTTAAAAAAAATCCTTTATTTTAGAACAACCCCAAGTGAAAACTCAGCTGCTCAACCTTCCGCTACATTATGCAGCGTTTCCTCCTCTTACCCTCATCTTGATTTGTTTTTGTGGGTTAAGCCTTTGACAGGAACAAAAAGGTGTATTAGTTACAATTCAAAGGAGAAAGAACTCCAAGGAGGAAAGAGAAAACAAAAGGAAAGGTGAGCCGAAAGACCCACTAACTAATTAAGGGAGTGTAGAATACAAATCTGAACATGCCCAGCTGTATTTTTCCACTTAGAAACAGACCTAAGAAGCAAGTGGCATGTTTTTCTGTTCATTCAAGAACTGCCCTTGCTCTGCAGCGCCCCGAGGCAAGCGTCAGCCTGCCCTCTAGCGGCCGGAAAACGCCTACCAGATCGCGGCGCCCGCTGCAGAGCTTCGCGTGTCCCGCGACAGATGCTGGAAAAACTCACTCTTAGACTCGTCGCTCTCCAGTAAATACAGTAGGTGGAGACACACACTGAAAAATTGGAACATAGTCAACCTTGTTTTCATTTGGCTCTTAGAAGACTGCTGAGCACCCACAGTTATAAAAACTAAGTTTGGTCAAAATTTATTTGTAATGCTTCCCATTTCTTGTTGTTTTTAATTGTTAAAAAAATGTTAAGATATGGAGATTTTAAGCATATATGGTTTCTAAATCCCTTGGCCCTTCATACCACTTATTTATATTAAATACCCACTGTATTCAGAGATCTGGAGGTGTGGTGGGGGTGCAAAGATTAGCGAGACACAGATCTTGCCCTTAAAATTTACCCTCTGATTGGGAGAGAAGATGTATTTGAATGTAATTATGATACATGGCACTGGTATATCAAAGAAAAGTTTAAAACACACACACACACACACACACACAGAGCAACTATGCTAGGTATGTCCACACCCTATATAATGTTTATTTCAACTATATCTTTTTACATAAAAGGGAGATTCGGAAAGATTAAGTAACTTGCCCTAGTTCAGATAGCAAAGAAATAGAAGAAATGGAATTTGAATTCGGGTTTTCCGATTCCACCTTTATTTCAGTTATCTTCAACACACCTTTGTTGAGAGCCTACTATGTACCAGGCACTGTGTTACACACTGGAGGCACAAAGATATCTGGAAAGTGCTGCTCCTGGCCTCAGGGGTACAGTGTTTAGGGGTCTGGGTTACACATGCAATCATGGACATACTGTACGTACATATTTCTTCTGATCAAAGTAGCAAAGACTGTTCTTTGTATTATATAAGTTGTCATGCTTTCTGTCACATGTCCTTGTTAAGTGACCATGACTGAACTGATCAGGAAATCTGTACTTAGCCAAAGATGACCATTATTAGGTTTACCAATGGGCTCTGGGGTCAGCTTATATCAGAGTTCTGCCCCATAGCCGGGGGACTCACTGACTCAAGCAATGACCTCTCACAGGCGGTTTCCAGTGTAAGAAACTCAGACCACGACAGAAGCAGAGTAGAATTAGAAAGAAACAAAGTGGAGGTAATAGCTGAGCAGATAGAAGCAGAAGCAGCATCAGGGTGAATTGGAGACAGAGAGAAGCCAATCAGAAGACAGTCAGAGGAGGAAGGGGCCAAAGGTCCCTATTCTTAGGGGAAAGCTACTCTGACTCCCTTAATGATGTTCTAGGGCTCCGTGAAGCCGGGCTGTGTAACTGCTTGGCCTGGGCTTCCTTATTGCTGTAAGTATCTTTACAACCACCTGCACTGCTGGAGGTCACCCAAGGCTGTTTCTGATCCTTACAACAGAAAGAGTCTGTTGCGTGGCACTGAAGTGGTATAGAGGAGAGAATGAGGCTGGAAGGGTGGACTCAGCACAGGCTCTACGGAGGGCATAACCAAGCAGAGTTTTGAGGTACAACTAGGAGTTCGCCAGGAAGACAGGTGTGGAAGGTGCTCTGATAGTTCCATGTCCATTCCAGTATCAAACATGACCTGTGGCAAAGCTTTCATTTACAGGATCTCCTTCCAGTGTACCGACACTAGAAAATTTCTCTTTGGAAACAGTAGCTTTAGGAGAGGGAAGTGGAAACCTTTTATGGAGGCTCTAAGTCCTAAAACTTGGTGGTTCGGACAGTCTGGGATGGCTTTAAACATTTGTGTGCTCTTCTCAACTGGGATGTCTATACCTTTAGGTGGGTCAGAGGATGGTGCAAAAGTGTAAGATGTGTAATAAATCTTAATGGGGGCTGTGCCTGTGGCTCAAAGGCGTAGGGCGCCGGCCCCATATACTAGAGTTGGCAGGTTCAAACCTAGCCCCAGTCAAAAACTGCAAAAAAAAAAAAAAAAATCTTAATGGGCTGCCATAATTACAGAGATTTGAGGAGACAGGTTTAAAACTTTTACAGTCTTGAAAGGTGTTATCATGTATGAGCAACATAAGCCTGCTTCTCCATCTTGGCGTATTTTTTTCTCATTTGCATAAAATCCGGACACCCCTATGATTCTAACATGCAAGCACAGTCAAAGAAATGAAGACTTTTCCTCTCAAAAGGAAAAGTCTATTTTCCTATTTTTATTTCTCTATAAAAATCAACTGTGATCAAGTATGAACTGGTAAGCAAAATCTGCATGTATTTTAGATACAAAGCACAAGGCGGCAGAGAACTTGCTGCTCTGAGGAATGGCCTCCAGAGTGTTTGGCTTTCCTTTTCTTTGCTCTGAAATTAGTGTCAGGGAAAAGTTAGAGAAGCGCTCTTACAGGTGCTTACCTCAACTTTTTTACACTGTCTAAATTCTTCTACCCATGAAAAATTCAGGTAGTTAAAAAAAATTTGAATTGTAGGCTCGGTGCCTATAGCTCAAGTGACTAGGGCACCAGCCACATACACTGGAGCTGGCAGGTTCAAATCCAGCCTGGGCCTGCCAAACAACAATGACAACTGCAACCAAAAAATAGCTGGGCATTGTGGCGGGTGCCTGTGGTCTCAGCTACTTGGGAAGCTGAGGCAAGAGACTTGCTTGAGCCCAAGAGTTGGAGGTTGCTGTGAGCTGTGACACCATAGCACTCTACCCAGGGTGACAGCTTGAGACTCTGTCTCAAAAAAAAATTGAATTGTGGTAAAAGATATATATATATTTTTTACCACAATTTACCACCTTAATCATTTTTTAAGTGTAAGTTCAGTAATGTTAAGGGTATTCACATTGTTGTGCAACAGATCTCTAGAAATTTGTCGTCTTGCAAAACTGAAACTCTATATTCATTAAATAGTAACTACTCATTTTCCCTTCCTCCCACCCCCTGGCAACCACCATTCTACTTTTTTTGTTTCCATGAATTTGACTATTTTAAGTATCTCATATAAGTGGAATCATACAACATTTATCTTTTTGTGACTGGCTTATTTCACTTAACACGATGTCTTTAAGATTGCATTGGCTGCATGTAAGAGAATTTCCTCTATTATTTTTTGTTTTATTTTGTTTTGCAGTTTTGGGCCAGGGATGGGTTTGAACCCACCACCTCCAGCATATGGGGCCAGCGCCCCACTCCTTTGAGCCACAGGCACTGCCTGGATTTCCTCTATTATTAAAGCTGAATAATATTCTACTGTATGAGCATAGTACATTTTGTTTCTCCAAGCATCTGGTAATGAACATTTGGGTTGCTTTCACCTCCTGGCTGTTGTGACTAGTACTGCTATGAACATGGGTGTACAAAACTATGCATTCAAGATACTGCTTTCAATTCTGTTTTGGATAAATGAGAGTGACAATGAAGTTTACAAACTCATCCTAAAAAAGTGCTGCATACCTCACCAACCAAAGGTTGCTGAATATCACTATAATCACCTTTGAAGTATTCCCCTCAGGAAGCTATGTACCAACACCAGTGCCTAGTCCACCCTTTAAAACAATTTTGGAACTCTTTTTTCTGGAATGGCCACCAGAGCTCTCATCATAAAGCACACAAAAACACATAACAATAATGAATGCTACTCAGCAAGACACCGCCACACATCTACACAAAAACACCTGTGAGACACTGATATACCAAGGTTATGAAACCTTACCAAGTTGTTTGTATAGTGCTGCTAAGGGAAGCCCACAGTGGCAAGGTGGCAAACTTAATCCTCAGACCTTGCACAACAACAGCTCTGATGGCCATTCCAGAAAAAGAGTCCCCAAATTGCTTTGAAGGATGGCCTAGGTGCTGGTGTTGGTGCATAGCTTCCTGAAGGGAGTACTTCCCAGGTGACAGTAGTGATGTCCACCTATGAGGCACGCAGCACTTTTTCTAGGGTGAGTTCACGAACTGGATTGTCAGAACCCATATACCCAGAAGTGGGATTGCTGGATTACATGGTATTTCTAGTTTTAATTGTCTGAGGAATCTCCATACTTTTTTTCCATAATGGCTGCACTATTTTTCATACCCACCAACAGTACCCAAGGGTTCTACTTTCTCCCACATTCTCTGTTTTTTTTTCTATTTTGATAGCTGTCATTATAATGAGCACGAGCTGACATTTACGTTGATTCTAAAGTTTAAATTCCCATGAAGTGGTAAGGAAATCTCTGAACTTTCCTGCCTTATGGTAAACTTTGATTTAGCAACCAGCTGTGGTCATTCACTAAGTACATGTGATTTTGCTATAAGCAAGTTGTTAGGATACCAGAAAGAGATCTTAGATCTCCTGCAATTTGGTAAAGTATTAAAACAGAAAGCCCCACGAGTGGGGGCTGCTTGAGAAATCCCATAAGGATAGTAGTTCTCTCTTGATTGTTTTGGCCCTGAGGATATTTTTATCGAATGAAAAAACAAACACTTTCATCAGAATTATTCTGACAGTGCTGTAATATTATCAAGACGTTATTTTTTAGGTACAGTTTTGAACTAATTTAATTCTTTGATCAAATTTCTTACTGTGCTATTAAATAATTTTTAGTATTTTTCTTTTACTGAAATAATTTATTCAGTGATCCTGTTTTGTGCTCAGAGTAAATTTTCTCAACTTTAGCTTAGGTGATTTTGAGGTTTCTTTGTAGCCACTTCCTACCACATCTAATTTTCCTGGGCTAGGTTTTGCAGGTCTAATTCTTGACAAGAAGATTTGATTCTTTTATCAATTTCTAAAGTCAATAGCAACTTTTTCCGTGAGCAGTTTTTGCTTTTGTCATTTTAATTTTGTGTTATTTCTACAAAGAGCAATTTTAAAAGAACTCATGTTTGTAGTTTTGTGAATTACCAGCACAATGAGATTCTTCAGTCAGCATTTTGTCACCATCAAAGTTAATACATAATTTTAGCTGTTACAAGTTTGATTCTATGTAGCTTTTTTCTGCTACGTCTAACTTTTTTCTTTTTGTGACTAGTTCAAAATGCACAAGGTCATACATCTTGTTTTTATCCAAAGGTGCTGTGATTTTTAAAAGTTGAAAATAACACCCATCTGTCCTCCCGAGGCATTGGTTTCCTTGGTAAATCCTTGATGTGTTTCAAAACTATTAAGAAAAGAGTATAATTGTGATGGATGTGTTACTTAGTTCAATGTAAGCATTTTACATTGTATATCAAAGCAGTACACTGAACCCCATAAATGCATCAGTGTACAAAGTTATGATTTAAATTGAAAATTAAAAAAAAATCCTTAATGTGGAAGCGAGAAGTTCTGGGCATTTGTCTTTTTTCTGTCACTTAGTGTCCCTGTGTCTATAGTCTAACAGTTCTCATCTAAAATGAAGTGATT
Source organism: Galagoides demidoff (assembly GCA_963574575.1). Classification (NCBI taxonomy): domain Eukaryota; kingdom Metazoa; phylum Chordata; class Mammalia; order Primates; family Galagidae; genus Galagoides; species Galagoides demidoff. Next base: position 12,033 of record CAUYQV010025438.1, on the reverse strand, counting down.
GAAATACATGATTTTTAGATTCTCGTCCAATTCCGGCAGTGATTTTAGTACCTTCTGTAGGTTGATCTGGTTATTCCTTTACTTACTTGATTCAGTTTCTGCCCCAGTCATCCTGCACCTCTGACAACCAGCCCACCTGCCTGTGCTTGCTTAGACTTGGGCAGCGGCCTCTGACTACCCACCAAGCAGTGCCACTGCTCCTAGGTTTACTGAAGCCAACCCATAGCCCAGGGATGGAGCACCTGCGAGGCAGGGCAGAGAGCAGACTTTGTTTACTCAGAGCTCCATCTGAAGTTCTCCGTCGCTGTGCTGAGAGGTCTTTCCTTATCCCTATCCCTCGCTTAGTCAAACTTCTCTCACCTTATTTTTTTTTGAGACAGAGTCTCATTATGTCACCCTCAGTAGAGTGCTGTGGCATCACAGTTCACAGCAACCTCAAACTCTTTGGCTTAAGTGATTCTCTTGCCTCAGCCTTCCAAGTAGCTGGGACTACAGGCACCTGCCACAACACCCGGCTATTTTTCTTAAAATTATTTTTATTGTTAAATCATGTTTGTGCACATTAATACTATCATGGAGTACATTGTGTTGTTTCCATATACAATTTGAAATACTTTCATCCAGTTGGTCAACATAGCCTTCATGTCATTCTCATAGTTGTTGTGTTAAGACATTTATAATCCACATTAAGAAAGATTCACATGTACCCTTATAAGATAAACCAGCTATTTTTTGGTTGTAGTTGTCCTTGTTGTTTAGGTGGCCTGGGCTGGGTTTGAACCTGCCAGCCTCAGTGTAAGTGTCTGGTGCTGTAACCACTGTGCTTACTGGTGTTGAGCCATCTCTCACCTCTTGTTACCAACCCAAACTGGGGTCCGCTCACCCAGTGTAGTAATGCCAGATGTTGAAGCCAAGAGTTGCAGCAGAAGAAGGAGGCTTTATTGCAGGGAGCATGCAACGAGTATGGGCAGCTAACTTAAAACCTGAGCTTCCCTGTGTCTTACAAGCCAGGGTTTAGATTTCTTTTTCTTCTTTTAAATTAAATTTAATTTTTTTCTGGAGACCAAGTCTTACTCTGTCACTTAGGTTGGGGTGCAGTGGCACAATCATAGCTCACTGTAGCCTCAAACACTTAGCTTCAAGCAATATTCCTACATCAGCCTCCTGAGTAGCTAGGACTAAGGGTGGGCACCATAATGCCCAGTTAATGAAACAATTTTTTTTTTTTTGTAGAAACAGGGCCTCACTATTTTGGCAAGGCTGGTCTTGATCTCCTGGCCTCAAGTGATATTCCTGCTTCAGCCTCCCAAAGTGCTGGGATTACAGGTGTGAGCCATGTGCCTCATTTAGCCATGGTTTTCAAAAGAAGGGTACATTTCAGGTAGGCAAAATTGCAAATCAACACGTAGAGGTTATACAACCACCTGGCCCCCAAAGGTGGGATACACGGAAGTCTGGAGAGAGGCATAGGAGGATTCAGAAATTCTTGGATTAGTGGAAAATAACGTTAAAATGGTCCCTGGGGGGGAATTCAGAACAAAGAATGGCGGTCAGAGTTCAAGTCTCCCTCGTATCTGTATTTTGCATGGGTGGTAGTGGTTTCTGAAAAACAACTCAGGAACACGATCAAACCGAAACACCTTATGACTGACCCACTCGTCCCTCTGCTCTTTAAGGCTAGGCCCTTATCTGGAACTTCCCCTGAAGAGAAATAAAGATTTTTCTTACTTCCATGGTTGGGGGGCCCTTGCAGGGGTCCCCAGTTTGTCTCACTCTCTTTTTGGGTCAGGCGTGGGAGAAGAATCTTGGGGTTATGTGGATGTGGCTGAGGGCAGATCCGTGCAGGGGGAGGGGAGTCAGGATGGAGCCCAAGGCCATCCTTGGGACATGGGGTGGGCCGCTCATTTAGGGACTCACATCAGGATCCTGGCAGGAAAATTTGGGGGGACATTTACATTAGAAACATTTAAGGAGGGTTTAGAAAAGGGACAATTTATAAAGCTGTGAGTGGTGAGTGAGACATCCACAGACAGTTCAGGACCGTTGGTTTGATGCTGCTGCAGAAGACATGGTGACAGGTTGGTTGCTGGAATCTGCGTGGAGACAATCATGCCAAGGTGACTGCAGGACGGTCCTTCAGGACAAGCTTTATGTACCCATAATAATTAATATTATTTTTTTTTCTGCAGTTTTTGGCCGGGGTGGGTTTGAAACCACCACCTCCAGCATATGGGGCCAGTGCCCTACTCCTTTGTGCCACAGGCGCCCCCAGCCCATAATAATTAAAAAAAAAGATAGTCATTCAGGGATGAAGCCAGAGGCATCAGTGCCACAGCCTCCTCCTCTTTCTTCCTGATGAGGACCCCTAATTGGCAGAACCTGCTGGAGGTCGGACTGCTAGGGAGTCCATGGAAACTCGCACAGCTCAGTGTCCCCCGGCAGAGAATGGGTGAGAAGGGCAGAGAGTGACTCTGGGGGTGGGCACAGAAGGCAGGCAGCATGCTGTTCCCCTTGCCCATACCATGTGTCTCAGTAAGACCAGGTTAGGAGAGGCACCCAGAGCAGACTTGGAGGGCAGGGAACCAACATACCACTGGGTGAGGATGACCTGAATGCGTGTGACGTTCGTTAATTCCAGTGGGTGTCATTGTATAAGTCACCTTGTCCCTGCCAGCCTTTCTGAGCTGCGCTCCTGGCCCTACAGTGTTGTGGGCTGGGCTGACCAGCTTTCTTCGCTCGTCCCCAGGAAGCCTCTGAGGAGTTGGCTGCAGTGAGCATTTTGGGAGGGTAGGATCAAAGTGCTTGGCTATCTGGGTGGGATGGAGGGGGTTCCAAGAGTAGAGGAAAGGTCCACCTGGCCAAGGGGCAGACCGGTGCTTACTTAAGAGAACAGTACAGTGGGATCAGGTTTATAGAGCCTGGAATGTGCCTTCTGTGGAACGATGCCTCCCTCACTGCCTGAGAGGCACTGTACAGACTGCCAGAGCCGCAGTGGGGCAGGAAGGGCGGGGCTGGTGGGCACACTCTCCCTTCAGAATCCTTAGTACAGAATTGTGCTGCAGAATACCACTGTTCCCCTTTAAATGTCAATGCAGATGGTCACCTTTTTTCAATTTGTGAAGATGAAGAGAGAAGAAAGAAGAGGAGAAAGGCAGAGAGAGAGAGAGAGAGAGAGAGAGAATGAATGTGATTGTTCAACTCACTTGCCTATGGATGGGTTGGTCCTGGCTCACCTCTGATTCAGTCACCAGTTCATACTGGTGAGCGGCTGGGTGGGGAGGGGCGCCCCACGGGCAGCAGGAGCAGAGTCGGCTGTGGGCCGAGCAAGAACTTAGAAGCACGTCTATTACAATCATGCTCTGCTTCTTATCAGTGGCACAATATGCATTTAACATGTTGTCTTGGGAATATTAAAATCGAATACAATAAAAGCCAGTGGCAAGTCATCTTTCTTTCATTATCTTCACTGGGCACTGCCTGAAAGAAGGGTGTGTGTTGGTTTACAGGGGGAAAGAGATCAGAACCTAGTGCAGGGGAAACAACCTCACCTCGTTCACTTCCAGATGTTGCATCCACCTTGATCAGAATCACGGCTTCTAAGAATTCACGAAGGACAGAGGGGAGTGAAAAGAAAAGAGAGAATGGAGAGAAGAGAAATGCAACCAATAAAAGGAAGCTCTTCTACAAAGGATTTTATTGCCCAATAATTCTCCCAGGGAACAGGGTCTTCTGAGAAATATGAAACATAATCTTTCTCCTTTCTGTTTTTTTTTCTATTCCCCATAAAAAAAACCTGTTAATTTTGTATTAAAAACAAAACGTATTTCTTTTCCTTGAGTACTCTGTAATTGTATAGGAATGTGTATCATTTTCTACCCATAATTTTGAGACTAGTTTTGAAGACAGTGACATATTCTGACTCTTTAAGAACAAAACAATTCAATTTTAAAATCACAGAGTGACAGCCATCAAAGTTCTGAAGTGATGCAGTTCGCCTCAACACTTGTTGGAAATGTCATTAGCAAACCAACATATAGCAGGTTGTTATGGCAACTGGAATACCAGAGTTTATAACATCACTGTAATTAATGTTATCCAAACGTTATTAATCTTTCAACATCACTCACAGTCTCTGAAAGAACAGCAGTTCTGGTTCTCCCAGGATTTTTCACTTGTGTAATCCGTTGCGGCTTTTCTTCCCAATTTATTTTTAAATAGATCTCACTCTGCCTTTGCTTTAGCGAAATTAGTTATTGTTTCTACTTTACTCGTTCTATTTGGGCTGCTATTGTTTTTTTTGATAAAACCTGAAGTAAAATGAAAAAGGGGATTATAGCTAAAAAGCAGAATAAAGTCCAAAGATGGAAAGATTTATGTATTCAAATGTGGAGAACCTGAGAAAAATATTAAAGTGTTTTGCACACAGATTTGTAGCATTAAGTCACATTTGCATGGCACTTTATAATTTTTAGAGCAGTTTTACACATAATATTAACATAACGTTATTTAATGTAACAGCCCTGAGAGGACAAGTAATATTTTTTTGAGTGTCTGCTATATAACAGGTAATGTGATCTACATACATGAATTATTTAGTTTTTACAACAACCTGTAAGATAGAAGTTGTGGTTCAAAAATATACCTCCATGGCTCAACAACAACAGCAAAACAAGCCCATTAGAAAATGGGCAAAAGGGCTCAGCGCCTGTGGCTTAATCGGCTAAGGCGCCAGCCACGTACACTGAAGGTGGCGGGTTGGAATCCCCCGCCCGGGCCCGCCAAACAACAATGATGGCTGCAACCAAAAAATGGCCGGGCGTTGTGGCGGGCGCCTTTGGTCCCAGCTACTTGGGAGGTTGAGGCAGGAAACTCGCTTGAGCCCAGGAGTTGGAGGTTGCTATGAGCTATGATGCCATGACACTCTGCCCAGGGGGATAGCTTGAGGCTCCGTCTCAAAAAAAAAAAATGGGCAAAAGACTTGGAATAGATATTTCTCCAAAGATGATGTATAGATGGCCAACAAGCACGTGGAAAGATGTCACTACTCCTTAGAGAAATGTAAATCAAAGCACAAGGTGATATCACCTCACAGCAATTTAATGGCTACTGTTGTTAAATAGAAAATACCAAGTGTTGGCAAGGATGTGGAGAATTGGAACTGTTGTGCACTGTTGGTGGGAACGTAAAATGGCACAGCCATTATGGAAAAGTAGTACTGAGATTCCTTAAAATATTGAAACTGGAATTACCATCTTACTTCTGAGTATATATCGACAACAGAATTCAAAGCAGTATCTTGAGGAGGTATTTGTACACCTGTGTTCATAGCAGTACCATTCACAAGTGCCAAGAGATAGTAACAATCCAAACATTCATTAACAGATGAATGGATAAAAAAATGTGGTATTTACATATAATAGGATATTAGTCAGCCTTAAGTAAGAAGAAAATCCTTTCCCATGACACAGCATGGATGAATCTATAGGATATTATGTTAAGTGAAATAGGCCAGTCTCAGAAAGACACATCCTGTATGATTCCACTTACATAAGGTACTTAGAGTTGGTAAACTCATAGAAACAGAAAGTAGAATGGTAGTTACCAGGGACTGGGTGGAGGACTTTTTAAAATGGGTACAGAATTTGAGTTTTGTAAGTTAACAATGTTTTGGAGATCTGTTGTACAACAGTGTGAATATACTTAGCACCACTGAACTGCCTACTTAAAAATAGTTAAGGTGGTAAATTTTGTGTTATGTATTTTTTGGCCACAATTTCAAAGCACATCTCCAAATTGACTCTCCTGGCTTTAAAAGTTGTAGCCAATTCATCTCTCCTTGAATGTGGAATAGGCTTAGTGATTTGCTTCTAATACTGTCAGAAGCGGCAAGGTCACTTCCAATAGACTTCTAATGCTAGGTCATGAAAGATATTGCTGTTTCTGGCTTATTCTCTTTTTGCTTTTCTGTGAGGGGAGAAGTGGATCCTCCAGCCCCAGTCAAGCCTTCAGATGACTGTAATCCTGGTTCATATCTTGATTGCAACCTCATGAGAGCCACTGAGTGGAAACCATCCAGCTAAGCTGACCCACGGAAACTGAGTAAAAAATGTTTACTTCTGCTTAAGCCAGTGCGTTTTGGGATAATTCATCACAAGGCAATGAATCATTAATGCAGTAAGTATTTCCCCTGTATCTGAAGCCATGAGGCCCCAGCTGTGTTAGGAGGGCTCCTGATGCCTTTTGTTGACTTGTGGTTTTGATGATGCCTCTGTAGTCTATTCTGAATTAGATAAGAGCCTTGTGTGAATTACCTGCAGTCCCAGCCTTATGAACTGTATTTAGAAACTGGCTGTCCTGTAACCAAAGGGCTGCCAGATTTCTTTGAGTTTCTTTATCCTCTCTCTTCCTGTAGCATCAAGAAATATGGATGCCCATTGGGTATTCTCATTGAAAATTCAGTCTGAACCAGTGAGTTTGGGTACAGCGGTCACATCCCAATATTATTCTATATTCAAAGAAAGTTTTTATTCACCTTTGTGAAGAACGTGAAAGGGCATAATAGTAATACATCTGGGAAACATCCAAAAGGCCAACAAGAAAGGAAAACTCCATTAGAAAATGTGGGTATCCATCCAGAAATGTCTACAGAGAATAGTTTTTCCTCACTCAGACTATGTAAATTGTCCTTCCCTCGTCAGTGTAGAGACTAAGCCATGAATGGTGGAGGGTGAGGCAACTTTGCTAACCTGGGTATTCTGGCTTCCTGCTTCTTAGAAGTTGGAAAATGTCTACGAATATAATGCCTTATTATTTTAAAATGTTCTTTTTAAATGAATGAGTGTGCCTCACTACTCTTATTTTTGAACTCTTTGGGTGGGAAAAAGGAACTTCTTAAGATTTAAAATTTGTAATAAAGGTATTTTAAAAAATAAGTTTTGCAGATCTTAAGAAAGAACAGAAAATTGAAGCTCTCAGAATTTTAATTTATTTACCAGGGTAACATATCAAGAATGAGGGAGCCTAGTGCTATAAATATAGATTTTTTTGGGGGGGGGGGTTCCTAAAACCCAGGCTTACTTTCTATAACCTCAGGGAATGAATTATCACTTTCATTCTAGGGATGAAGAAGCTGACCCTGGGAGGAGAAGCTAAGACACTTGTCCAGGCTTATACTGCTGGTTAGTACCGGAATTCAGGTCAGAAGTCTAAGCCTACTCCTCTTACATGATACCATGTTGTTTTCCTGTTTAGATAATGTATTTTGTGATGCTCTCAAGATATGAATTTGAACAGGATAATCTTGCAGAAAACACCCCAGCTTTAAGGAAGTATGTCAGGTACATAAAATTAAAATTATATTCTTAGGTTTTTACTTGAGGATCTCAAATTTTAAATGAGACAGAAGTTTAAAAAGTTTTTGTTTGGCTGGGCAAAGTGGCTAACGTCTGTAATCCTAACACTCTGAGAAGCCAAAATGGAAGGATTGCTTGAGCTCAGGAGTTTGAGACCAGCCTGAGCAACAGGGAAACCCTAGCTCTCTTAAAAGTAGAAAAATTAGGCTCTACACCCATAGCACAGTGGTTATGGTCCCAGCCACATACAGCAAGGATGGCCGGTTCGAACCTGGCCTGGGCCAGCTAAAACAACAACGATAACTACAATAAAAAAAAAATAGCTGGGCATTGTGGTGCGTGCCTGTAGTCCCATCTACTTGGGAGGCTGAGGCAAGAGAATCGCTTAAGCCCAAGAGTTTGAGGTTGCTGTGAGCTGTGATGTGATGGCACTCTACCAAGAGTGACATAGTGAGACTCTGTCTCAGAAAAAAAAAAATTAGAAAAATTATCTGGGTGTGGTGGCAGTCACCTGTAGTCCCAGCTACTTGGGAGGCTGAGGCTGAGGCTGAGGCAGGAGGATCCCTTGAGCCCAGAAGTTTGAGGTTGCAATGACCTATGAACATACCCACTGCGCTCTAGCCTGGCTCAAAAAAGAAAACAACAATAACAAGTAATGTTTTCTTAATTAAATCATTAAAAAATTGTGAAAATAACTATGAATTAGAGCAAAAATATACAAGAATGCTGCATTTTTGTTTACCACATTGCATTTGCAGAGTACTCTGGCACTCAGCAGTCCATGCAGCCTCTGCCCGGTACAGGTTGTCAATGAAACGTAGTTACTTCTCCAAAGTCAGCAACAACATTCTTCAGCCAACGTGCCAAAGGTGACTGGAAAGATAATTGAGAGGCAAACAGAGGAGCTCTACTCCAGGCCCTTGGCAGACAAACCGCAAAACAGATGGCTGTTCTTGGTTTCCCTCCAACCTCTTAGCGTCACTGCCTCCTGGGTCTCCCTGGAATGAGGACTGTCCTGGCATCCTGGGGCATGCTTGCTACCCCTATGTTCTTGTTGCACGATGATTCGCCTCCTCTCCGATCAAAATTCTCTTTCAACTCCCATAAAAGTAGGTAATCATACATTTTCATTCTCTTTTTTAAGGAAAGCATAGTTCATTTCCACTTGACGAAGGAAAGTACCTTTTTTTTTTAAATGGACAAATGTCAGCTAAAAATATAGAAGGAAAGATTGAATTAGAAAATGTCCATTTTACATGCACATTTTTGATGCTAAAACCATCGAGTTAAAGGTGGGTAGGGAACTGTAAGTCTAAAAGCATCAGAGTAACACCCCACACAGATTACTTGCTAATTATAAGGGGAAAACCAGGCCTTTAGAGTAGAGATATCGGCTGTCCCTACTTTACACAAGAAATCAAGTTTCTTGCTTTCATAGTGGGAAACCGACACATCACGTCCCTGACATGATGTCATGTGAGGTGCATAGTGTCACCCATGAAGTATTGTTAAAACATGCTTCACCTGACTGGAATTGAATCTTCACATCTAACTTCCAGTTTACAAGAAACTTAGGGGACGGAAAGCCAATTAAACAACACCAGGAAAAAACTGTCAGACATCTAGAATGTGACTCAATCAGTAAAACAACCGACTTAATTTATTTTAAAGATCAATGTCTGTCATTAAGGTAAAAACATTGGGAGGGACTGCTCTAAATTAAAAGCTAACAAAAGGATTTAACAATTAAATGTAACCTCAACTAGAACCCGGTTAAAAACAAAACACACAAAATTATACAAGATATCTTTAGCACAATTGAAGAAATCTGAATATAGACTGGGAACAGCTATTATCAGGGAATTAGTATTTATATTATTCACGTGTATAACTGTACATTCATTGCTCGGCTCCAACTCACACTTGGATACGGCTTTGCAGTAATGCTCTGGACTCTTCAAGCATTTCTCCTTTACGGTCAATAGAGGGCGCAGGAGGGATATTGCAGGAGAAAGGGGGCTTTTTGCCGATTTCAGAGGGCTGTGTTCTGCTATGTTTTGTTCCAGCTGTCCAATTTGTTATGGAGCTGTGTGTCTGGTGCACTGTGTTAGCCACATGCCAGATCTTGGTGACCTTGCAGCCCAGCCCTAGTGCAGACATGGTGGCCTTTTTGATATGACTCCCCACATGTACGCTCCAACCTGGTTCCTATGGAGCCATTCTGACTTTATCTGTACCCTTGACCTCCAGCCTTACCTCTTGGAGAGCTGTTTCCTGTGCTTGTCTGGTAGCTGTGGACTAGCTCTGCCTGGGAACCCAGGGGACTGCTCCACCATCCATTGGCTGCAACTGGACCTTCTCCAACAGAGTCTGAACCTAGCGGTATTTGAGCTCCTTTTCCAGTCCGTCCTTCCTTGGGTTCTTTCCCTCCCCTCTAGTTCCAGCGTACTCTTTATAATCTTTACAACATTATAGTTACTCTCTTATTGTGTTTTAATAATTCTTTATATTAAAATTCCTCTTTTAAATAACTGTATGGGGGGGTCTGTCTCCTGATTGGACCCACACAGATACAGTACGATGCTGGTATTATGGTCATCTAGGAAAAGGTTCTTATTTTTAGGAGATTCCTGCTGAAGTACTCAGGAGTAAAGGCTCATGCTGTCTGCAACTTATTTCAAATGGCTCAGCAATCTCTATGTGCAGCTACTGATCTGAGTACATGTATGTATGTATGTATCCGAGTGAGGCCAATATGGTGAAATACAAAATGTTTGCAATTATTGAATTGGTGGAAGGTTGTATGAGCACTGTTCAGAAAGTGTCCAGCCAAACGGCTTTATTTTTCATATATCCCATGGCTGGATACTTTCTAGACAGCCCTTGTATGTACGTCTATAACATCCATTCTTCTAATTTTTCTGTATAATTGAAATTTTTCATAAAAAGTTGGGAAAATTAATTGTATGTAAAACCAGCACATTGTACCCCATGACTGCATTAATATACACAGCTATGATTTAATTAAAAAAAAAGTTGGGAAAATTAACAGGGATTGTTGTCTCCTTTTTTCGGTGTCTTTGCGTATGTGGAGACAGAGATTCGGATTATCTTACTGCAATAATGTACTCCTAGTAGGAGGAGTTGGAAGACTGAGCTGGGCTTCCAACACTGACTGTGCACCAGAATAATAGACTGGGAGTTAAAAAATGGTGGATACTCAGGGCTCACGCAAAACTTTATAAATCAGAGTCTCTAGGATCTGTTTCCGTCAAGGGGAACTAGAATTCAAAGGGAGAAGCTGTTGCTCATTAGGGTAAGTGTGAGATACAGAGCTAAGTTTTGGGAGGACATTTTGCAAATTACATTTATTTGTTCCCCCCACTTCCTAAAGGGGCGTGCCACAGTTTGAAGAAAAGGCTGTAGTTAGGACAAGATCCTCCTTTCATGGCTGATATGTTCCCTTGCTGAAATCCACTGATCCAAATGGCTGAGAATTTAGCAGGAGCTCACGGCATGTTCTGCTGGCTGTCCTGTCCAATTCTGGACCCAGCATTATTCAGCCCACACCTTGTTTTGAAGCAAGGGTGTAGAGGGAAGCTGACTTAGCCCGGTGTAGTCCTGCTCATCAGGAAGACACAGATACACACGCTCTGGCACCTGCCTTGCATTAGTTCAACCTTTCCCATCACCAAATTTACAAACATGTCAGCATCTTCCTTCTTCATTCACTCATTCATGCATTCATGCCTCCATTCGATATTAACGTGGACACCTTGACTCCTTTTACCAATTTCACAGCCTTGCTGCTGTTTCCTTCTTTAGAGGCAGCTGAGAGGTAAACTACATGAGGGTTTACATCCCCCCTGGTGGCTGATGACTGGCTGGTGAGGGATAAGAAATCGGCTCCCTCACCTCTGGGTGACAGGCTAGATCACCACTCAAGATTAGGCAGGGGCTGGACCTTGGCTGCTCCCCATTTTCAAATCATTGGCACACTGACCCTTGCCTTGGGGTCTGCTTTAGAGAACTCAACCTAAGATAAAAATTTACTTTCATTTATGGCACATATTTACAGAGTATCTGTTAAGGGCCAAGCTCCATTCTAGGTCCGGAGGATGCATCCTCTGTCCTCAAAGCTTTCATTCTAGGAGAAACAGGAGGGCAGACAAATGACACACGCATGGTTCTGATGATGTTAATAAATGCTGTGATGAATTGTAAAGCAGGGTGTGGGGCTCAGAGTGATTGGCAGAGATGGTGAAGAGCTATCTGAGAGATGGGGCTCAGGAAAGGCTTTGACAAGGTGGAGTTTGGGCAGAGATCCTGAATGGCGTGAGGGAGTGAGGCATTGGGGTACTTGGGGCAGGAGCAGTGCTGAGGCAGGAGCAATTTACGAACGATCCAGAGGCAGGAACGTGTCTAGTGTGTTTGAGAAAGAGCTGGGAGGCCAGCGCAGCAGGAACGGAGTCAGAGGGGAGAGTGATGGAAGATGAGGTTCCGGGCAGGCAGGGAGGTGCTGATGTCAGATTCTGCAAGGTCCTGTAGTTCACCGTGGTGACTTTGGCTGTTACTCTGAGTGGGATGGAAACCTGCTGGACGGGTAGGGTAATTTGATTTTCATTTTAAAAGAGTCCTTCTAAATAGTTTGTAAGGGACAGGAGGAAGCAGGGCAATGAAT
>CAUYQV010025429.1:0-10959 GCA_963574575.1 Galagoides demidoff | reverse complement strand
TAACCTCTTAAAAACTGAGAACAATGGGATGGCACCTGTGGCTCAAAGGAGGAGGGCGCTGGCCCCATATACCTGAGGTGGTGGGTTCAAACCCAGCCCCAGTCAAACTACAACAAAAAATAGCCGGGCCATATGGCAGGCACCTAAAGTCCCAGCTATTCATTAAGGAGGCTAAGGCAAGAGAATCGCATAAGCCAAGGAGCAAGAGGATCAATTGAGCTGTGACACTAAAGCACTCTACTGAGGGAGATAAAGTGAGATAATGTCTCTACCAAAAAAAAAAGTATTAATGGGTGGTGCCTGTGGCTCATAGGAGTAGGGCGCCAGCCCCATATGCTGGAGGTGGTGGGTTCAGACCCAGCCCTGGCCAAAAGCTGCAACAATAAATAAATAAAATAAAATAAAATAAAAATAAAAAGTGTTAAAAAAAAAAAGATAAAGCTCTAGAACAGTGGTTCTCAACCTTCCTAATGCCACGACCCTTTAATACAGTTCCTGTGGATCGCAACCCACAGGTTGAGAACAGCTGCTCTAGAAACACGCAACAATTTAGCGCTTCCCTGGAAGGTCATCCATTCATTGGTGCCAAAGGTTAAAACCCAAGAGACCTTGGTTACAGTCTGAGCTCTGACCCCACGTGGGCTACTTTGGGTGAGGTACATAACCCCTGGAATTCTGCTTTAAATTACTTACATATGCATTTTCACATAGAAGGTGCTCAATAAATGTTTATTTATGTTGTTATGTCTTAAATTTGCTTCTCATAACTTTTTTTTTTTTTTGTAGTTTCTGGCTAGGGCTGGGTTTGAACCCACCACCTCTGGCATATGGGGCCAGCGCCCTACTCCTTTGAGCCACAGGTGCTGCCCAACTTTTTCTTTTTTTTTTTTTTGTGAAACAGAGTCTTGCTCTTTCACCTGGACTAGAGTAAAGTGGCTTCATCATAGTTCACTGCAACCTCAAACTCAATCCATCCTCCTGCTCTGCCTTCCAAGTAACTGGGACAACAAGCACGTGCTCTCACACCATGCTAATTTTTCTATTTTTTTGGTAAAGACTGGGTCTTGCTCTTTCTTAGGCTAGCCTTTAATTGCTGACCTGAAGCAATCCTCCTGCCTCAGCCTCCCAAGTAGCTGGGACTACAGGTGCCGGCCACCACACTTAGCTAATTTTTCTGTTTTTAGTAGAGATGGGGTCTTGCTTTTGCTCAGGCTGGTCTCGAGTTTCTGAGCTCAAGCTATTCTCTCACCACCTGAAATACTAGGATTACAGGCATGGGCCACCATGCCCAACCCCCCTCATAACTTTTGGCAGCAAATATTATCACCCCATTTTTTGGAGGGTGCCATTGAGGGTCAGAAAGTTTCAATAGTGTTTTGGTTCTTTTTGAGTGTGTCACAATCATCCCAAATGCTAGTGGCTTAAAATGGTAATGAACATGTAATCCTAGCACTCTGGATGACCAAGGTGGGTGGATTGCTTGAGCTCAGGAGTTGGAGACCAGCCTGAGCATGAGCAAGAAAGACCCCATCTCTACTAAAAAATAAAAAAACTAGCTGGGTATCGTGGTAGGCATCTGTAGCCCCAGCTACTCAGGAGGCTGACGCAGGAGGATCTCTCGAGCCCAAGAGTTTGAGGTTTCTGTGAGCTATGATGACACCATGGCACTCCACACAGGGTGACAGAGTGAAACTCCATCTCGAAAAAGAAAAATGGCAATGAACAATAATTGTGGAGTACTGGCTGTGAGGTGGCAAGGCCCCCACAGCTTGGGGACCCATTCAAGGAATGACTCCCAACCGCTTCTCCTTTAACAACAACATTCTTTTTTCCTCTTCCAGAAGTCACATAGCCCCTGCATACTTTCCTTTTTATCTTTTGCCAGAAAGCATGTAGCTCTCTAAAGTTAATTTTTATTCCATGTATCCTAAAGTACTAGATTCACCTCGATTTCCTTCCTAAAGTACTAGATTCACCTCAATTTCCTTCCTAAAGTACTAGATTCACCTCAATTGCCTGTAGCTCAAAGGAATAGGGAGCCTGTTCCATATACCGGAGGTGGTGGGTTCAAACCCAGCCCCAGCCAAAAATTGCAAATAAATAAATAAATAAATAAATAAATAAATAAATAAATAAATAAATAAGTGACCTTGATTAGGTACTACATAATAAAACTGTTTTTTTTTTTTTGGCTGGGGCTGGGTTTGAACCCACCACCTCCACCATATGGGGCCAGTACCCTACTCCTTTGAGCCACAGGCACCACCCATATAATAAAACTATTTTCACATTTCAGTGCTGGCTGCAGTCTTAGCTGCTCTAGTTCTCCTGATCCCATCTTTGTCTCTTTTGTGTTTTATTTCCCCATTCCCCACCATTCCCACTCTGGTTCATTCCCTCTCACACTGATTTGCAAAAAATGAATAAATAAATAATTTCTCATGATTCTATAGATTCACTGGGTGGGAATCTTGAGGTCTCTTATGTAGATATAGGCAGCTGGCAGCTAGATTGTGCTAAAAGACCAAACAAGGCCTCTCACATGACTGTGGCCTTGGTGCTGGCTGTTGGTTGGGTGGCCTGGGCTTTCTTCCTCATGACCTTTTCACTTGGCTAGATTGGGCTTCCTCAAGCATAGGCTTCAGGAAGGAGTGTTCCAAGAGGACAAATTTCAGTATGCAGCACTTATCATTCTTCTGCTTTTCACCATGCTTGTCAATGTCCTATTGGCCAAAGAAAGTCACATGGCCAAACCTCAGTGTCAGTGTGTGAGGGGCCTACACGAGGACACATGGGATGTGGGAAGTGTGGCTCTTCAGAGGCTGCTCATGTACTGAATGGCATACTTGGGATTTGAACCCAGGTCTGACTCCATAACCATGCTTCTTCTTCAAGGCATGATTAAGGCTAGCATTTGTGGCTCCACTCCCTGAGCCTAGAGATGAGATGATTTTCCATCTTCTCCCCATAGCCCACCCTGATCCTTCCATGATGTTTTCATCTTTTCTGTTCTGGGTAGAGGGGAGAGAAGCACATTCTTCCACTGAGCCCCTGCTCTTCTCTCATTCTATCATCTGCGTTGACTACAGAGAGCTACTCCTCCCTTCTCCAGGGTCCCCACCTAGGATGGCAGTGATCCCATCACTTCTGGCCTTTCCTGGAAGAGCAGCAGGCTGACTCTGCTGGTCTCATGGCACATGCCTCTCCAGGTCTCAGCTGAATTATCAGAAATACTTTTACTAGGAGAGCAAGGATCCTGACAACGAAGGTAATCTTAAAGGGGTAAGCCCATGTTTACAGCATATTGCCATCATCCCAGTAGACTTCCAGTCTTCCCACTGGCTAGGTTGTCCCCTGAGTGAGCCCCCTAACTTGACTTCTATTTACACTTAGACAGAGGTTGATCTGAGCTGGCCCCATGGTGATGCCTGTGAGAACCCAAGCCCTTTATGCTCCTATCTGCCTCTAGCTAGGTGAGGCCCTGGGCAATTCTGCCTATTGGATCGACTGCAAGGCCTGGCACATAGGTGAAGAATGTCCTCCTCACAGGCCCTTCCCTGCTCCCAATTCAGTGCTGACAGTGAGCGTTGCTCACTAGACCCTCACTCTCCTGTTCTTTCAAAGCCCCAAGAGGATAAGCCATTTATTCAACACCCTATCGTGAGATGATGGCAAAGCTGGGGCCTTGAACCTGGGCTGCTGTCTCCAGCCACTATTCTGGCAGGAATCCCAATGCCCCCAGCCTGCATTTTTGGAGTACAAGCAGGGCCAGTAGTTGTTCTGCCTCAGCATGAAGTGAAAGCTGACAAAAAGCATGATCTCTGGAGAAAGGAAATGTTTTCTGGATGCTGAATTGGTGACCTTGGGGAAGTATGAGTATGTGGGAGGCCTCTGACTTATACCCAAGGAAAGGTCATGGTCAAGAAGAAAGTCTTTGATGGGAGAATCTAAGATGGAATCAAGGAATATCACCAGCCAACTGCTCAGGACAGATGTGCAACTCCTTGTCAGACAAGGCCAATTCTCTTGATGTAAGATTAATAGACCAAAGCCCTGGGATATGGAGTCCCAGGAAGTGGACTGGGATGCCTGCGGTATCTAGGAATTAGTGGTGTCCTGTGTGGTCTCACTGAGGGAAGCCAGACAAAATCTAGCAACTCAGCTGTAACAGCCAGGGCTCTCAGTTCCAAGTGACAGGAAGCAATTCTGGTTTATTTAAGCAGAAAAGGACTTTATCAAAAGGATTTGGGGAGCTCATAAAATAACCAGGAGGGCTGGAGAATCAGGTTTGGAAAGCAGACCAAATGAGGAGGCTGCACAGTGGTCAGGACCAAAGCCAAAGTCAGGTCAATCCAGTGATGATCCTACTGCCAAGTCCAGGATGCTCCAACTTACATTGTCACCTCTGGACATCAATATGGTCCCTGCTACACCATGAAATGAAATGTTATTGTTATGGCGACTGCCCCTTCACCAGAATGGACCTCTGTGCTCCTTACATCTCTGCATTACCAGCTCCTGACTCCAAGTCTTTGATGGGGGCATCTGATTAGTCAAGCCTACGTCAAGAGCCCATGCCAACTGTGATGGCAGTTGGGAAAGTGCCTCCTTATCTGGCATTTTTAGCTTCTCTGGTGGGAGGCAACTAGGAAGATGGAGGATTCCTCAACAGTGGGAGGAGAGGTTGGGTGCTGGTCAGCGTGCACCTACTTCATCTGGGAAAATCCAGAGCAGCTGGCCCCAGTGAGTGTTAAAGAACTGTGTGCTTCCAGGGGCAGCAAGGACAGGAAGTACACATGTGGGGTTAGGAACCCTGGGTTTGATTTTGAGTCTCCTCTGCCTGCCAGCCTTAGACTAGCTGTTCCCATCTTGGGGCCTCAGTTCTACCTCACTGCTTGCTGTCCAGCCTCTGAGCATGCAGAAGCTGTGTGGGAGCATCTGCTGTAGTGTGGGCCATCTGGCCAAAAGATGCCCCAAGACTGCCAAAGCCCCATGTAGAACAAGGCTGTAATGTTTCAGTGTAATGTTTGAGAGTAAAGGTTTTAGAGTCAGAGAGGTTAAGAATTTACCAGCCATGTGGCCTTGGACGTGTTCTTTAACCACTCTGAACCTTAGTTTCCTTACCTATAAAATATAGATGTGGTGGCAGGCACTCAGCCTCTATTCCAACCTTGTCCTATGGTACCTCCATGGGCTGCAGAGGCTAGAAAGCTAAAGACGATATTTTCCCAGACACCTTTGCAGTAGGGGCTGTGGATGAGATTAAATTTCACCAATTAGATGTACTTGTGTGAGGTTAGCCTGGCAGACGTGAGGCAGAGATTATGGTACTTGCCTGCTTCTCTGTTGCTGCTGGAGACGTGTGTGTGTGTGTGTGCGTGTGTGTGTGTATGAAACAACATTTTAGTGTTTGCTCAGTCACCAGTTTTGTGGGTATCATGGGGGTTGTGGTGGCACTGGCTTCCTGATCCCTGGATTGCAGCTACAGTAGTACACTCTGGAAATGAACATCTCTGGAGGCAGGCCCCTCACTCTCCACCTTCCTGGTAGTGGCAGAGATGGATAACAGCGACCTTGGCCAACCAGTTCAGTGGTGGCGGTATTTGGGAGTCTAGACACTGCTCACTGAAGTGCGTCCTTCCAATAATTTTGTAACTACCTAATTTCCTGTATTAAATCTCTTCTTGTTTAAAATAGTTGAAGAGGGTCTGCCGTTCCTGCAACTGAACTCTAAGTACTACAGGGGTAGGTAACACCTTTGCTCACATGGTTGTTGATGGAATAACATTAGATGGTAAAGCCCTTTACCTATGCTAGGTGTTTTGCAAGGAAGGATATCTCTTTTTTTCAGGGGAGAATAAATATGACAGAAACCCTTGTGATGAACCACTCTAATATATAAGCTCCCAGCTGGTTGTTTTACATGGAGTGTTGGGCCAGAAAACAACCTGAAAGAATTCAGCTTCTTCGTGTGGGTTGCCTGTTTTCAAAGATGGAATGGGTCCTTGTATGTATTCAGGGGGAATTCCACCTCCTTGCCCACAGTTAAAGCAAAGACTGTTGCCACAGGCAGCTGGGAGAGGTGGTAGTTGGCATGGCGTGAGCCCAGGTTAGCTGCCAAAGGCTTCTCCCCTACCTGTCCCTGTACTCCCACCATTATCTCTACTGGTCTGTGTTACAGCTCACTGTTTAATTCTCTGCCCCTGCCAGTTAAATCTCCAACGGTATTTACAAAATCTTCCCTTCCCCTCCCATTAGATTTGAAGAACAGGCTGTCAAAGAACCTCTCTTTTCTGTGGGGAAGAATGTTCTCATGGCTATGGCATTGGCCCTGAGTTAAGAGTTTCCAGAGAAAACAACCGAGAGAACGTAAATTCTGCGGAGGCAGGTTGCTTGTGAAGAAGTTCAAAATACAAGACTGGGCTGGTGGGACCCAGCACAAGGGTGCTGAATGCTGAGGGAAGAGAGGATCACAGAACTTGAGAAAGGGCATGAAAGTCAAGGGGAATCTTGGGGAGGCCCCCGACCCTCCCCCGCTCCCCCCCTGCAGCGAACTGATTGCTTCACTCCCCTCATGGATCCAAATCCCTCACATCCCCACCTCACCCTTTTGCTCCCCCTCATTCTATTTTCATCCACAAAAGATGGACCCTTTGTGGAGTGAGGAGCCAGGCAGGTGGCCCAGGGACTACAAAGCTGGGCTAGGGTTGACAGCCAGAACAATCCAGCCTCCACTGGGGCCATCAGGGGGCTTGAGGCTGAGCGAGCGAGATAAACTGTTTCAGTGGTTTTCAGGAGCCCTAATCAATTGCAAGGCAGAGAGAAGCTCTCTGGGGACAGATAAAGCCAGCCCTTCGCTCCATGCCCAGTTGGAGTTTTAGTGTGGTTTGAACTTTTGTGTGGTTTGGACAAGTTCGCAGCTCTTTGCTGGGCCGGCTTACTGCTGATTCCCTACTGTGGTAGGGAGAGGCGAACGGCCCCGGACCCTACGAGCCACCTGTGAAATGCCATAGGTGGCTTGTCCTCTATCCCTCCTGGTCCCTTAGGCCCGGGGAAGAGAGGCCAGGCAGGTCTGAGCCATTCTTTGCGCTCTTGGTTCCCGCCGGTGG
Organism: Galagoides demidoff; assembly: GCA_963574575.1. NCBI lineage: Eukaryota > Metazoa > Chordata > Mammalia > Primates > Galagidae > Galagoides > Galagoides demidoff. The sequence continues at coordinate 3,850 of CAUYQV010025429.1, read as the reverse complement.
CTCTGGGTGTGCACGTTTCTAGAAACGCTTCCTCGCCCAAGGCAGGCTCCACCTTCGTTCGCGTGGGGCGGATGAGCTGCTGCAGACTTGATTGTCCATGCTTCCAAACCATAAAGACGAACGCCCATTTCGGATTCCATCTTCTGCCGTGGACGCCTCCAGGACGCGCAGCCGCCCCGCGCAAAGGAAGCCCGGGACGCTGGGGACACCGCCTGGATCCTCGGCGCATAGCACCAGGGCTTTTTTTTTTTCTTCCCTTCCCCAGCTGGAGGCTTCTCGTTTAACCTCTGAGGTGCCAGTAGGTCTGAGCCGCTCGAGGGCTAGCGTTTGGCTGGCTCCGGGAGAGGCTGGGCCGCCTCAAATCAGAACGCCGCCGGTGGGCGCCGGGCTGCAGATGTCTGCAGCGCTGTGTGCAGGAGAGGAGGGGTGCCCTGCGAGGTGGGTGGACGCTGGGTCCATCTGACAATGCCAGCTCCCCTGGGAAACCTTGTGTCTGCCTGCGGGGGTGGGGAGGTGGAGGGTAGGAGGCACAGCAAAGTAGAACCAGGAACTCGTGCTGCTTGGGACGGAAGCCAGGGCGCCTGGCATCCCTCAGTGCTGTTTGCACCCTCCAAGGGACCTTCCTGCTTCCACAGAAGGTGGGGACAAGGGGAGGCAAGCATGGAGAGAGAGAGAATGGGAAGTGGGAAGAAATTGGTCACGGAAGAAGCTATTTTTACTCTTTGCTACAGCTGCGTGCACTTCTCTGACCAACTAGGCAACGAAAATTAGATCCTCTCGGCTGAAAACAGGCCCTAAACTTCACGAGGTTGGTGGGGGGGAGGGGAGTCAGTGGAAGCACGGGAAAGAGGCGGCTACGGGGAAATCCCTAAGGATCTGGCAAAGTGTCTGGGAAGCTCTCACTGTGCAGAGCCCCCTTGCTCACCACCTCTCCGCCCTCCTCAGATCCCTCAACCTTCACCTTGGGTCCCAGACATGGGACATCTTTTCTGCTCTGTGTGACATCTTGAGCATGAAATAGTCAAGATGGGGGATTTATTCCTCAGTGCCTTCTGTTAGGCCTCAGAGGAGAGTCTTATCCTTTCTGGCTGGGAATAAGACCTCCTGAGTGGCTTTGGTCACCAGTCAGTCACCCACACACCTGGAGAAATGGCGACTGTCCCAAACAGGAAATCAAGATTAGGGGTAAGGGCCCTAGAGTTAGGATCCTTTGGGGCTAGAATTGTCTAGGTCAGCACCTCCCAAGTGTGGTCTGCGCATCCCTGTGGTTCCCCCAGCCCTTTCCAGACCTTTGTCTTTTCTCGCTGCAAACCTCCAGGAGGCTGGATTTTCTTCAACCAAAACAACATATCACAGCAGGTTGGATGCCCAAACAGCTATGAGAAAGCAGCTGTCTTCTATTAAGCCAGATATTAAAGATGTTCACAAAAATGTAAAACAACGCCACTTCTCTCCTTAGACTTTCTTCTTCTTCTTCTTTTTTTTTTTTTTTGGTTTTGGAAAATAGTTATTTTTTCATAAAAGTGTGCTCTGAATGTTACCAAGTACATTATCCATTGCTATGTAACAAGTTACTCCCAAAACTTAGTGGCTGAAAACAACAAACATTTTTTATCTCACTTAGTGTCAGTGTGGGTAGGGAATCTGGGAGCAGCTTAGCTGGGTGCTTCTGGCTCAGAGGCTCTCAGGAGACTGTAATCCAAGTGTGACTCAGGGCTATAGTTATCTCAAAGCTCCACTGGGGAAGGGTCCACCTCTAGGTTCACTCATGTGGCTGTTGGCAGGCCTTGGTTCCCAAGGGCCACCTCATAACAAGAAAGCTGGCTTCTCCTAGAAAGTGAAAGCACTCAAGACAGAAAGCACAGTCTTTTTATAATCTCATTTTGGAAGTGACACCCCAATAAGACAAGAGATGTCTTTTCTATCTATGTGAGCATCCATAAGTCCAGGTCACATTCAAGGGAAGGGAATACTCAGGGGTCTGAATGATAGAAGGTAGGGATTATTGGGTGCCATCTTAGAGGCTGACTACCACACATGTAATCGATTCATTATTGTGACTTTTATATCGATACATAAATATTAAAAATGCTTCTGTTTTCAGATTTGACATGGGAAATAATGATAGATATGGCTGATATAAACAAAAGCTTTTTGGAATCCTCAATACTAAATAAAAAAGTAAAGGAGTCCCAAGACCGAAAGGTTGGAGTACTACTGGTCTAGGTTTGTGATATTTATAGGAGAAGTACCTGGATAATGCAGCCAGTCCATCCACCCACCCATCCATCCCCTGTCCTTGCATCCATTTACCCACTCACCTATTCACCCATACGTTGAATCAAGGTGTTCCAACCACTGGGCTAGGGCTGGTGCTTTAACAGTGAACAACACTGCCAATGACTGCCCCATGAAGCTATTGAATTTTAACAGATGACACAATTAACAAGTAAATAGGATGATATAATAACTTCAGGATTTGGGCCCCTAAGGCCTGGAGCCTGGGGAAACAGGTACTCTTAAATGAGCACCATTTTTTGGAGGGTGACATCAAAAGTGGCCTAAACTGGGGGTGGGATGGGCAGTGTCTAGAGAGAAAAGAATATGCCCTAGCTGTGGTCAGATAAGTGTGAGGCCCTGGTGAGCCGGAATGATCTGATATATTCCAGGTTGTTCATGCCTAGTTAATTTTTGACCCCTGCCCTTCACTGCATTGTTCATAAAAATGTATCCTCCTTCAAGTTTCTAAGGCAAGGCTGGCAGGGGATTCATTCAGGCTTGCCCTGGAAGACAGGGGATTGGTTACTGTGGGACTGGGGTGGAGACCTTCAGGTGGAAGATAAGACCCATATGGGCAGTTCTAATCTCTTTGTTCAGTTTCTCTTTTCTCAATGGAAGGTCTCTTTCCGGAGCTGAGACTCCTTCGTGGCTTACAGTGTCCCCTATGACTCTCTGTGCCTGAGAGTCTACCATTTGAGATTCCCCAGGGAAAATGCTAAGCTTTGTGGAAGTACCTTAACTCTCTAGCCCCAAATGTATGAAGATTGCATTCTTTTTATCATCTTGTCACCAATATCTTGGAAGTTTTAAACTGGCAACCTCTTGATAGGAGCTGGGACAGAGAGAGGGAGCAAACCCAGCCTAGACTCTCAAGGAGGCTGGGCTCAGGGACTGGAGAAGCAGGGGTGGGGTGGTGGGGATGGAAGCAGGGCACAAATGATGAATAGTGACTTTTCAGACTTCAAATCCTTACCTCTCCAGCCCTGCTCTCAGCTTCAACTAAAAGGCTTTGGGCATTTTAAAAAGGAAACATGCCCCCTTCCCATGGTTTCACAGTGTAAACTGTGCTCCAGAAGGCTGGGGCCTACCCCCTGGGGGAGGCCACAAGGGCTTTAATTGGTAACACCTGCTTTTAGTGACATGTCCCATCTCAACAGGCTCCAGACAGACCAGGCCAGGCCTCGTCAGAATGATATGGGGCAGGGATGCTTTTCACGGGGTGGGGGGGTGCATGGTGCAGGAGTCTTTGCTTAAAATACGGCTTTTCTGTAGCCCTGGGACAATTTTGCTTCTGGAGCTGTTCTCCAAGATGGTCCACGTTGACTTCAGGTCTCAGGTTGGCGTGTGCGTTGTATCATAACAAAACGCAAAACCATGTGAATATTTGTGTGCAAGTTCAACTCCTATTTGATTCTTTTTTATTTTTTTATTTTTTTGAGACGGAGCCTCAAGCTATCCCCCTGGGTAGAGTGCCATGGCATCACAGCTCATAGCAACCTCCAACTCCTGGGCTCAAGCGAGTCTCCTGCCTCCACCTCCCAAGTAGCTGGGACCACGGGCGCCCGCCACA